>JAWPHD010020237.1:0-32606 GCA_037043455.1 Cyrtodaria siliqua | reverse complement strand
TTTGATATATCGGTCAATACGCAGATTTATCAAACAGAAAAAAAATCATATCGGCCTCGAACTTCGTTCTTGGTAAAATGAATTGTTCTGGTCGATAACTCTGTAATTTCACTGGTTTACGACTGGTCACAAGATTCCTTATAAAACTGCTCATTGACCAAACGCATGAGACGATAACCGTTAACTTTTTTTATTCGCGTCGTTTTTAGCATAAATACTATTTGATTAAAGAAATAGGTTTTATCAATTTCAATAAATTGTCTGATGCAATGTATTTAAATGCAATCAGTATTTCCTGTGATTTCATGAAATACAAATAAAACACCCGTATGGTCACAAAAATGCGATTTTCTCAAGTTGATTTCAGGGCTGATCTTTCGGGGCGCCAATAATTTTCGGAGCTGTGCCATTCGGGCGCATTTTCTTACCGACCGGTGTAGTTTAAATAGTCATAACTTTTTTAATACGTGGATTCTTGCAGTAAGAATTCTATACGTTTGACATTAAATATAAATTGTTTTAATCGTATACCTGTTTTACCTCAGTATTGAATATTTTATGAGTATTTAGTGTATAAACTTCAGAATTTACATCTTTTTGGGAAACATTCACGTTTAACTCGCCATATCTCACAAAATATTTGACATAATGCAAAGAAATTTACACATATTCGTGTATCGTTCATTCAGCAACACGGAGAATCATTTATTTTGTAAATATGTTGAGAATAACGTATCCAACGAGCAGAAATACTTACCCCAGTGTTGATGGGTACATTTTTGCTTTGAGCTGATCTTTCGGTAGCCAGCTGATCTTTCGGTCGCCGGTTTACCAGTGTGCAGTAGGAATATCTTATGATCCGTGTTACTGTGCATGCATTTGTGTTGGTTGTACATTAAACAAGTAGTTCCGGCAGCTACTGTGGAAATAAAACACTATATTCCACAGTGTGGAATAACATTTTATTTCACAGATAAAACACAGTATTTCATCGATAATCATCAAATAAATATGTATATTTAGGGCTTGTTTTAGACGAATATCTCAATTATAATGTAACAGCTTCATTTGTTGCACAGTCAGCCAGTCGCGCATTAGGACTGTTAACTTCCAAAGATAGAACAGTTGGTGGGATGCCTTATACAGTTATACTAAACCATTTGATTCGCTGGTTTGTTCTATTGTAGCTTATGGTGCAGCAATATGGGGTACTCAAACCTACTCTTGTATTGATGCCGTACAAAATAGAGCAATGCGAGTATTTTGGGGTACGACAAGAAACACACCATCAGCTGTTATGACAGGAGACATGGCATAGCTACCGGTTTGTGTTAGACAAATAATTGCGGTATCAAATTACTATGAACGATTGAGTCATATGCCTAATATAAGTTTCAATAAACGAATATTCTTGTATTGTTTTAATAGCAAAGGTTCTAGATGTAAACATTCGTGTAACAGAGTTTTAAATAATTTTTCAAAACTTGAGTTTAATAACGATCCGAGTGTAATTAACCCTATTGTTAAACGTAAATATTTAGATAATGTTATGAGTGCATTATAGTAAATTGGAAGGTAAATATTAACTCGGAACGTGGTAGTAGTAATATTGGTGGCAATAAATTACGTATAAGTTATTTAAAACTACATTTGAAACAGAAACGTACTGTAAACTTGTAAACTAATACTACCAAGAAATCATAGGTGGGCTTATTCTAGATTCCGTTGTGGCGTAGAACCAATTAGACTAGAGACTGGAAGATATGAAAGACTTCAGATTAGTGAAAGAGTGTGTCCATTTTGTAATGTTAAGGTGGAAGATGAGTTACATGTTATGATAACCTTTAGTCCTTTATATAATGATGTCAGAGCTAATTTATATGATAAATCAATAAGCCTAATTCCTTATTTTAATAACTCGATGAACAAAACCTAGTACATTTATTCACAAGTGCAGACTTAATTCGTGTAGGTACCAAATCCTGCTACTTAATTATTCTACGTCGACCTAGTTTTTTGTATCGCTCGTCTTTTTTACTTCTTAAATATGCCAAAAATGTCAATTTTATATCTGTAAATAATCTCAATATGTTGTATCATATCGTGATTCTGTTTTATTTTCTTCCATGTAAATGATGCTAATCAGTTCCTTTTTGATCTGATCAAAGGGGATAATTATTGTTTTCTAACTAATGCGCAATAGTGCCTTGTTTATTTTGTCAAATCTTACAATACTCATTCTTAGTACATAGTTTATAGATAGGTTAGCATCATTTACATAGTCTTAATATGTAATATATAAGCTAATATCGTTTTTTGAGTTTGACGTTATAAGCTACTTTTAAAATATGTTGATAGTTTTATAACTATAGTCTCCTATAATTCTAATTAGAATAGCTTTAGTTTAATAATATTTTATTGCAGATATGTTACAATACATAAATTCAACATCACAATATTCATAGCAACATATGCAAATGGATTGAACTACAAGTTATTACAACATTAGTTACAGTTCTTTCTATTGTGGCTGAAAAAGTGTACTTGATTGTCGGTTTGAAATTATAACAATACATTTAAATATGAACTTGATAAGAAAAACGAAGAAAAAAAATCGAAAATGTAAACTCTGCCTTGCCATTCTACCCCCACGCAATCTCCACCGAAATAACACCCGATATCCCCGTTCAGGCTGGTAGAAACATAGCGACAGTTGATCTAGACAAAATACAATGGTATTTCAATACAAGTTAGGGATTTTGGAATCGTTTAGTGTTTTTAATATAGTTTTGAACTTGAGTAAATAGAATATGATTTTCCTCATCCGTTAGTTGGTCAATGCCGTATAAAAGTTTGCGAGGACTTAAGGGATGAAATATACGAGTGTCTAAAAACAATTGTCGTCTTTCATTTCTAAAAAGTACACATCTACACAAATAATGCTCAGCATCTTCAACACCATCACTACATATACAGTTGGGAGTATCCCTCAAATGATTAAGATAGAGATCAGCGTTTAAATTGCTGCAATTGTTTCGCAAACGCGCATGTATAACTGAAAGGTATCTATCACCCAATGTGTAGTATTGAGGTACTATCGGTGGTTTAAAGTATTTTTTAAGTCTAGTTTAAAAACCGAAAGGGATGGTGCTTCGCGAATGTTAATATCAAGTTCGTTCCAAAGTTTTAGAGATGACGGTAAGACTGATCTCGAAATCATTTCTGTTCTTCTAGGTAAAGTAACGAAGTTGGAACTGTTTCTCAAGTTATAAGGATTCGATTCTGCAATAGTTGCGGGGAATATTTCATTTAAGTAACTCAGTAAATCACCATTTTTAAACTTGTAGGTAAATAGCAACGTTTGGATATGTCTTCTATCGGACAGGGAGACCCAACCAATTTCAGTTAACAATTTGTGTATAGAGACAAAACGAGTCAGGCCAGTAACTATTCGCGCGGCTTCATATTGTATTTTTTCTAAATTATCTTTTTCATAATTCGTACAGCTATCCCATATTATAGCCGCGTATTCTAAAATAGATCGAAGGTAAGATTTATATATTTGATTAAGCGTTTGACGTTTTAATTTAAATTTCATTCATTTCATTGAACCTAGAACCTTAGACGCAGATGTTACAATATTTGAAATATGTTGATGCCAGGACCCATTATGACTAAGGGTTACTCCCAGATGTTTATGATGGTCAACAAAGTTAAGTTGAGTATATTCAAATATCAAAGACGGAGGGTTTCTGTTTGCAAGTGAAAAGAACATGACTTCAGTTTTAGATGGATTAAATTTTACTAGCCATTGCTTTGTCCAATTCGATATTTTACGCAGGTCGTCATTAATTGTAGTTTCCATGTAATCTATGTCGGATGTAGATACAGCAATAGAGCTGTCATCAGCAAATAGCCTTGTCGTACTAAGCAATGTATCGGCTATGTCGTTTATATAAATTAAAAACAATAGTGGGCCTAGTACAGACCCTTGGGGTACGCCGGCAATTGGAGTTTTTATTTCAGAAAAAAAACAGAACCAACGAAAACTCTTTGTTTACGATCAGTTATATAATTATTTATCCAATTAATAAGGTTGCCTGAAATGCCATGTTGTCGGAGTTTAAAAATTAAAGCTGCATGCCAGATACGATCGAAAGCTTTGGATATATCAAAAAATACCATACATGTAAGTTTGTTTTCGTCAATCGCTTTGCATATTTGATTATAAATATAAATTAATTGGTAAACTGTTGCGTGACCAGGTAAGAAACCAGACTGGTTTTTAAATATTAAATTATTGGTAAGTAAAAAATTAAAAAATATGTTTGAATATGACGCGTTCCATAACTTTTCCAACGCAACTAATTAAAGAGATTGGTCTATAATTTGATGGTGAATCTTTATCGCCTGATTTAAACAGTGGCATAACATTAGCTAATTTCCAGCATTGTGGATAGATGCTTTCTTGAATTGAACGGTTAAACAGAATACACAGGGGACGACATATTGTTTTTGAAGTTTCTTTTAGGACTCGATGGCTTATTTCATCTGGCTTTATGTATCTCTAAAGTTGATAGGATATCAGAAATTTCATTTTCAGTAATATTAATATCATTTATTGTATTTATCGTCTTAGGTATTAATTGTGGTAGAGTGGCATCGGTGTCGTCAACAGTTGATATTGATGTAAAAAAGTCATTCAATATATTTGCCTTTTCTTCGTCAGATACAGAATATAAACCATCGTTGTTTTTTAAGGGTGGTATGACGTTACAACTGTTAGCGTTGTCTTTAATTAGCATTTTGATTATTTTCCAGTATTGCCGTGGATTTGTAGAATTCATATATCTTGGAGAAAATTCAAGATGATTAAAAAATATTTTTTTAGCATGCTTTTTGACCTTATTAACTTTATTTCGAAGGTCTTTATATACTCGCCAGTCAGACTGATTGCCTGTACGTTAAGCTATTACTTTTTGTCTATCACGTTTACGAGATGCAAGTCGAATTTCTGAATTATACCAGGGCTTGTCATTTGGACGAATTGTTACGAAATTTGTTGGAATACATTCCTTCATGAGATCGGTAAGTTTATTAATAAAACTATTTGCAGCAATATCTACAGAATATGTATTCAAAAATGTCCAGTCTGTTAATCTAATTAAGTTATTCAACTTTTCAAAATCAGCGCGTTTGTAATTCCAGACTCTTCTTTGGAGCGGTATGTTTATACAAAGATCGCTTTTAATGAAAGCATATGTACAATAATGATCACTGATAAGATTTCCTGTTTGATAAACGCCAGAATCATAAGAAGTTAAATGATTAGAGATAGTGACTGGATCTATTAAAATGCTTGAAGTGTTAGTTACACGAGTAGGATCTTTAATTATGTTTACCATATTATTAAGCGTAAGTATAATTCGAAATTTATGATTGGACGGGTTTAATTGGTCTTCATTAATGCCACCTAAAATAATGATATTTGAAATTATTTCAGAAGCTTGTTCAATGCAGACATTTAACCTGTCCCAGAATTCAACTGCATAATGCGGTGGTCGATAAAGTGTGCATATTAGAAAAGACTGACTTAAATATTTTATCTTTAATTTCAACCCGAATTGATTCAGGAAGTAAATATTCCAATTCAACTTTCCTATTAGGTCTTAAATGGGGCGATATATAAATTATTAATCCGCCAGAATGAGATGTATCATCCTTACGGAACATAGCATCAATATTTTCTAAATGTAATATTTCGTTTCCAATATCAATCGATAGATGAGTTTCAGTAAAACACAATATATCAAAATTAACGAAGTTGTCTTTGATAAAGTCAAGTTTGTTTCTAATACTACGAATATTTTGATGCATTATTGAAAAGCATTGCCTTGTGTCATAACTTGGGTTCGGATTCAGTTCTACATCTCCTGATAATATAATTAAAGTACCCATAGTTAAGAAAAAGTAAACATGTTGCATAATATCGCATGTTGAAAAAAAAATCGGATTAGATTTATATTCATAATTATTTTTCTCCGATAATGATAAGTGTGGCATACAAATAATACGGCGATGAATGCAATATAAGGATACGCAGCGTTTAAATAAAAACGAGCAATTAATTGAGTTACTCTTACTAAACAATGAATGAAGTACATAATGATATCTAACGTCATTTAAAGAGGGTGCATATAACACGTACACGATTTTAGGTTTCGCTATCGCCTGTTATTATAAAGTCCAATAGAATAGCATGGCTATCTTATAGTGTTTACGATGTAATATTTATGTTTGCATTTATTGTAAACCATGATGATACTTTAAAAAAGAAAAAATATATATACTATCCCTCTACAGCACGACTTGAAACCTGTTTGGAATACCATTTCCTTTTTCGGTCCTGAAATATTTCGTCTGCAAATGTCTACCGATGGACAGACTGAATCCATATTTGGAAGTAGATCCCATGGTGCTGTTATATTATTTCTTCCCTCGGAAATACGCGCAACACAAACGATAAGGAATAGCAGTGGAATGTTTTTCATCGCCCAGTCTAACCGAGAACTATGCAGTTACTAACACCTGAAAACAACCTTACTGTTGTGAAATACTCTGAACTATTACCTATGATCACAGTTTATATACAGCGAACCATTAGCATCATCTACTAATAACAACAGCCTGCCTTTATTGGTCAATACATAATAACCGTCCTTCATTGGTCATCCACATTAATTAGCCCTGAAATGCGACCCTTAATAGAGAATTGACGACGAAGGAAACACAGTTGTAATGATATATAAATTGAAAGGAACGGCTTTACTGGGAATGAAGTGAACAATAAATTGTACCTGAAACAAGAATCCAATAAGTATATTATATTTATTTGTATAGGATCACAATACCTTACAGCAGTGTCAGTCTGTGAGACAATAATGTGACACCTCACAACGTGTCTATTTATTTATTTTATTATTATTATTATTTCATTTTATTTTTCAAATCATTCACACATATTCATTATACTATAAAATGCATCATTCATGCCTAAAAGTAAATAATATTAACTACATCTATTGTTGTTATTATGCTGATGCTCTTTGATATAGTTATTCATAACTTTCACATCCTGTCAACTTCCGGTAGGTTGAGATATTCAGTAGGTGAAAATAAAGGTGTTTACTCGGACTTTATCCTCAATCTCTATATCAAAAATCAAAATTAAATGTATCCATATTGGTGTTGTAAAATTAGGCAAGACCAAAAGAAGATACATAGCTGTACACAAAACAATGAAGCTTTTAATAAAATTACCACTACAAATTAGTTTTATAAAGGGCGAAAGTCTGTTGAGCATCAACGATAAACACCAAGTTTACCCCCTACCAGAATGTTGAGGGGGGGTATTTTATTGATCACTGATTGGTCAAATTATTTTGATGATGTCATGTGAAGGTTATGAATTATTTAATATGTTGTTTGTTATAATGTTAGGAAGCGAACATATTTTTGTTTTTTCTTGGTCTCATTCGAGTATTACAGTTACATGTTAAGTAGTTTAAGTTACAATCTCACAAATAGCTTATATAAATTGAGCATAAATAAGTGGATAAATTTGAACAGTATTCATCTTAGATAATACATCATGCAATGCTTTACCTATAGAAGAGAAGAAAGAGAGATTTGAGATGCGGTTACAACGCGTTTCTTTGAAGACAGAGGGATAACTGGATGACAGAGCCCAGGCAAACGGCGGACATAATTACAGGATATAATTTGGTATTTCATTCCAGTGTTTTTAAAAAACAGAAGTAAAATATAAATGTGCAAGGTTTACATGTACGTATGAATTATAAGGTAACACTTCCGTTTTTACTTAAACAGTTTGACCTTCATGCAAATAATGACAAAAAAAACATAATTGTTGACCAAAGCCATCATTATTTGGTAAGCAATATACAGCATCCATAATTACTCATCACTGTTGCTTAAAACATTTGAATACAATGCTTATTTTGATAATTTATAAATGCTTTATTAAATCATAGCGTAAAATACAAGCACACTACCCTATGTGTCCAATTATCTTTCAATGTCTTAAAATTCATACTTTTAATTCCAAATCTACATTTTCTCTACAAATGAAACAAAGGATCTTATTTAAATTGCAATAACAGCAATTATTATATGCATTTTGTGGAATTATTTGGTTTCATGTAAAACTCTACGGCAATAGAAACATATGGGTTTGAAATAGGAAAATAGCTTGCAACTAATTCAACGTGTAAATTAAAGCGAACCGCATGAAATGGGAACAATTTTAAATGCATCCTTTCAAAATGACAGTTTCACATAATTGAATCGAGTATTCTGTTATGATAAGCACTTCCGCTGAAAGGGGAAATCTTAAACATATGTGTTAATAAACAAGTAAGTTGAACAACTCTCGTACAGTGATCATCCGACCAATTCCGTCTAAAATATGCCAGTTAAAATTATGTTGACATCATGTTTTACTAGCATTACCACTATAAATGCATTTGCAAAAGACATTTTCGAAATATTTAATGTTAACGCTGAATTACAGTTATTTGAATTTCAAACAATATTCAATGTAAAGGGAGGTAATTTAAGATTATCCATATTTCATTATTTTATAAACAGAAAATCTGCTATAAATGGGTCAATTTTTTATGTTTTTTTCTATTATTTCATACCAATTTTAAGAATGTTATATCTTTAAGCAATCTTTGACTCATGTTATGTGTTTTATCAGTACATTTCATGTTTTCATATAAAGGGAGGGTAACTCTCAAAAGATTTAACAATTTAAACAAAAAATAAATGTTTTACAAACTATGGGTCAAAACAAAATACTTATCATATATCTATTCTAAAATATATTTAAAATAAGAAAATTAGTTATGATACAAAAGATGATACTTAGCAATTGTGTTCAGTGTATAAAACTGCCAATTTATCGAATTTGAATCATATTCTGTTAATACAACGAATTGTGTGTTACTCAAGAAGGCAAAACAGCAAACCAGAAATAATACCGAAAACCGTATACGGTTCCAGTTGTACACTTGTTACATACTTTACACGGGTTCTTCTTTAGTACGCTCCCATTTGGTACTTGTGGAACCATGTTAGGATGGTAACACATATGTGTGGTAATGGTACCACATGTGCGGTAATGGTACCACATATGCTTGGTATGATAAGACTGCGATGCAAATGGAGCGTGAACCTAGAATGTTCCTACATATGGTGCCGGATGACATTTACACATGTTGCAAAACCCCAATTCAATTTAATTATGTTGGTATACATGTCTTAATTATGTCTTACATTTAAGACAAGTATGCAGCATTTGTTTGAGATTTTTGTTTTCGTAATAACACTCGGGGCAACGTTTTATAGCCGCCACACAGCACATGTTGGTGCGCCGTAAAATCCCAGTTCAATTTTATTATGTTGGTATACATGTCTTAATTATGTCTTACATTTTTTCGTAATAGCACTACTGATTTGCAGTCGGGGCAACAATTTACAGCCGCCACACAGCACATGTTGGTGCGCCGTAAAATCCCAGTTCAATTTTATTATGTTGGTATACATGTCTTAATTATGTCTTACATTTTTTCGTAATAACACTACTGATTTGCAGTCGGGGCAACAATTTACAGCCGCCACACAGCACTAAACAATCGCTAGTGTGAATGTCAATAAAGACTGAAATAAACATATACAAACAGGAGAGAAAAGAAGCATACTCGGCTGTATTGCAACACACCCTCAAGGGGCGCTTTACGGGGTATTCTACTTTAAAGCCACAATGATTGGGCTTGCTGTTTATCATATAGCACACAAGTGTATTGCTAGGTTCGACGAGATTGCACTTAATTGGGATAAGATGACGGCATAGTTCTAGTAAGGACTGATAGGGTTCTGTATGAAGACGAGTTTGAGATCGTTTTCGATGGGCAGGGAAATTTCGTTTAAACTGGTCTCGTCGTTTGAAAGGCTGTGATTGGAAAAACAATTGGGCGTTATATCTTTGCAGATATTCATAAAGAAATAAAAGATCTGAACCGAATTCATGTTTAACGTTAAGTCAGTCAAAACGAGATTCTAGCTATGTTAAACCAGGGACTGTAGATAGACGTATAATAAACATGTCCTGGTTAAACCATTTTACAAACACGTCTTATGCATAAATATTGCATATTTACGAGCTTTTGGATCATGTTTAGTAATATGTCTCCCTCTCTCCTTCAGCAAATGTCGCTTGGTACAGAGCACTCAAACGTTACCAATTTCCACCAGATACGATGTGGTTCATCTGTTAAAAAAGAGAATGTGAAAATGAAGGATTTAGAAATACACGATCAATCATTCAGGATTCTGTGAGTATATTTTGTTAGAACACATCAAAGGTGTAACAATGCATATCATAATGGGATCAGTTTTAAGAACGATAACTACAGCTGGGTTATCAAAAACACTACTTAAATGTACCTGGACATTATGTCAATTTTTGAGCAATGAAGATTATATTTCTGCGAACAATAGGACGATAAATACGGCTGGGTTATCAAAGAAAGTACTTACAAGGACTTTATATCGAATTTTGAGCAATGAAGATTGTATTTGTGCGAGACAAAGGACGATGAATACAGCTGGGTTATCAACGAAAGTACTTATTTTAACATTATGTCGAATTTTGAGCAATAAAAATTGTATTTGTGCTAGACAAAGGACGATAAATACAGCTTGGTTATCAAAGGAATACTTACCTGGACATAATGTCGATTTTTGAGCAATAAAGATTATATTTGTGTGAGACAAAGGACGATCAATACAGCTGGGTTATCAAAGAAAGTACTTACCTGGATATTATTGCGGTTTTTGAGCAATGAAGATTGTATTTGTGTGAGACAAAATATAACGAATACAGATGGGTTATCACTTGGACATTATGTCCAGTTTTGAGCAATGAAGATTGTATTTGTGTGAGACAAAGGACGGATGATTACAGCTGGGTTATCAAAGGAAGTTTTACTTGAACATTATGTCGATTGTTGAGCAATGAAGATTGTATTTGTGTGAGACAAAGGACGTATGATTACAGCTGGGTTATCAAAGGAAGTGTTTACTTGAACATTATGTCCTTTTTTGACAACGGACAATGAATACAGATGGGTTATCAAAGAAAGTACTTACTTAACAATATGTAAATTTTTGAGCAATGAAGATTGTATTTGTGTGAGACAAAGGACGATACATACAGCTTGGTTATCAGATAAAGTACTCACCTGGATATTATTGCGGTTTTTGAGCAATGAAGATTGTATTTGTGTGAGATAAAATATAACGAATACAGATGGGTTATCACTTGGACATTATGTCCATTTTTGAGCAATGAAGATTGTATTTGTGTGAGACAAAGGACGGATGATTACAGCTGGGTTATCAAAGGAAGTTTTACTTGAACATTATGTCGATTGTTGAGCAATGAAGATTGTATTTGTGTGAGACAAAGGACGTATGATTACAGCTGGGTTATCAAAGGAAGTGTTTACTTGAACATTATGTCCTTTTTTGACAACGGACAATGAATACAGATGGGTTATCAAAGAAAGTACTTACTTAACAATATGTAAATTTTTGAGCAATGAAGATTGCATTTGTGTGACACAAGGGACAATAAATACAGATGGGTTTTTATTAAAGAAATTACTTACCTGGATATTATTGCGATTTTTGAGCAATGAAGATTGCATTTGTGTTAGACAAAGGACGATGTATACTACTTGCTTATCAACGAAAGTGCATACTTGAATATTATGTCGATTGTTGAGCAATGAAGATGAATGTATTTGTGTGAGAGAAAGGACGATGAATACAGCTGGGTTATCAAAGAAAGTACTTACCTGGATATTATTGCGGTTTTTGAGCAATGAAGATTGTATTTGTGTGAGACAAAAGATAATGGATACAGATGGATTATCAAAGAAAGTACTAACTTGGACGTTATTCCGATATTTGAAACATGATGATTGTATTTGTGTGAGATAAAGGATGATGAATACAGCTGGGTTATCAAAAGAAGTGCTTACACACCCAGTTGCGTTTAAGTACCCCAAAAATGCATTCCATTTGCGTTTTTTCGTTTTCGTTCTGTTTGCGTTCCATTTGCGCTACGTTTGCATATTGAAAAGGGTATCCATTGGAAGCAACAAACAAAACCAAAAGATAAAAGTGGCAGACTAGGTTTTATTGAGTCTGTTCATGAGAGGTAATGTAAAGTGCAACACCTCTCACGCCTCCTAGCACCGGCTTAAGCTATATTCTACATTAAAGTCACAGTCTGACTTGCAATTACTTACCCTATCGGTATTGCCAATGTTTCTATCGATATTGCCAATGTTTCTATCGGTACTGCCAATGTTTCTATCGGTATTGCCAATGTTTCTATCGGTATTGCCAATGTTTCTATCGGTACTGCCAATGTTTCTATCGGTAATTCCAATGTTTCTATCGGTATTGCCAATGTTTCTATCGGTACTGCCAATGTTTCTATCGGTACTGCCAATGTTTCTATCGGTATTGCCAATGTTTCTATCGGTATTGCCAATGTTTCTATCTGTACTGCCAATGTTTCTATCGGTACTGCCAATGTTTCTATCTGTACTGCCAATGTTTCTATCGGTATTGCCAATGTTTCTATCTGTATTGCCAATGTTTCTATCGGTACTGCCAATGTTTCTATAGGTACTGCCAATGTTCATATCTGTATTGCCAATGTTTCTATCGGTATTGCCAATGTTTCTATCGGTACTGCCAATGTTTCTATCGGTACTGCCAATGTTTCTATCTGTATTGCCAATGTTCCTATCGGTACTGCCAATGTTTCTATCGGTATTGCCAATGTTTATATCTGTATTGCCAATGTTTCTATCGGTACTGCCAATGTTTCTATCTGTATTGCCAATGTTTCTATCGGTACTGCCAATGTTTATATCTGTACTGCCAATGTTTCTATCGGTATTGCCAATGTTTCTATCTGTATTGCCAATGTTTCTATCGGTATTGCCAATGTTTCTATCTGTACTGCCAATGTTTCTATCGGTACTGCCAATGTTTCTATCTGTATTGCCAATGTTTCTATCGGTACTGCCAATGTTTCTATCGGTACTGCCAATGTTTATATCTGTACTGCCAATGTTTCTATCGGTATTGCCAATGTTTCTATCTGTACTGCCAATGTTTCTATCGGTACTGCCAATGTTTCTATCGGTTTTGCCAATGTTTCTATCGGTACTGCCAATGTTTCTATCGGTACTGCCAATGTTTCTATCGGTACTGCCAATGTTTATATCTGTACTGCCAATGTTTCTATCGGTACTGCCAATGTTTCTATCGGTACTGCCAATGTTTCTATCTGTACTGCCAATGTTTCTATCGGTATTGCCAATGTTTCTATCGGTATTGCCAATGTTTCTATCGGTACTGCCAATGTTTCTATCGGTACTGCCAATGTTTCTATCGGTATTGCCAATGTTTCTATCTGTATTGCCAATGTTTCTATCGGTACTGCCAATGTTTCTATCGGTACTGCCAATGTTTCTATCGGTACTGTCAATGTTTCTATCGGTACTGCCAATGTTTCTATCGGTACTGCCAATGTTTCTATCTGTATTGCCAATGTTTCTATCGGTACTGCCAATGTTTCTATCGGTACTGCCAATGTTTCTATCGGTACTGCCAATGTTTCTATCGGTACTGCCAATGTTTCTATCGGTACTGCCAATGTTTCTATCGGTACTGCCAATGTTTATATCTGTACTGCCAATGTTTATATCGGTATTGCCAATGTTTCTATCTGTACTGCCAATGTTTCTATCGGTACTGCCAATGTTTCTATCTGTATTGCCAATGTTTCTATCGGTACTGCCAATGTTTCTATCGGTACTGCCAATGTTTCTATCGGTATTGCCAATGTTTCTATCTGTATTGCCAATGTTTATATCGGTACTGCCAATGTTTCTATCGGTACTGCCAATGTTTCTATCGGTACTGCCAATGTTTCTATTGGTATTGCCAATGTTTCTATCTGTACTGCCAATGTTTCTATCGGTACTGCCAATGTTTCTATCGGTATTGCCAATGTTTCTATCGGTACTGCCAATGTTTCTATCGGTACTGCCAATGTTTATATCTGTATTGCCAATGTTTCTATCGTTATTGCCAATGTTTCTATCTGTATTGCCAATGTTTCTATCGGTACTGCCAATGTTTCTATCTGTACTGCCAATGTTTCTATCGGTATTGCCAATGTTTCTATCTGCATTGCCAATGTTTCTATCGGTACTGCCAATGTTTCTATCGGTACTGCCAATGTTTCTATCTGTATTGCCAATGTTTCTATCTGTACTGCCAATGTTTCTATCGGTACTGCCAATGTTTCTATCGGTACTGCCAATGTTTATATCTGTACTGCCAATGTTTATATCGGTATTGCCAATGTTTCTATCGGTACTGCCAATGTTTCTATCGGTACTGCCAATGTTTCTATCTGTATTGCCAATGTTTCTATCGGTACTGCCAATGTTTCTATCGGTACTGCCAATGTTTCTATCGGTATTGCCAATGTTTCTATCTGTATTGCCAATGTTTATATCGGTACTGCCAATGTTTCTATCGGTACTGCCAATGTTTCTATCGGTACTGCCAATGTTTCTATCGGTACTGCCAATGTTTCTATCGGTATTGCCAATGTTTCTATCGGTACTGCCAATGTTTCTATCGGTATTGCCAATGTTTCTATCGGTACTGCCAATGTTTCTATCGGTACTGCCAATGTTTATATCTGTATTGCCAATGTTTCTATCGTTATTGCCAATGTTTCTATCTGTATTGCCAATGTTTCTATCGGTACTGCCAATGTTTCTATCTGTAATGCCAATGTTTCTATCGGTACTGCCAATGTTTCTATCTGCATTGCCAATGTTTCTATCGGTACTGCCAATGTTTCTATCGGTACTGCCAATGTTTCTATCTGTATTGCCAATGTTTCTATCTGTACTGCCAATGTTTCTATCGGTACTGCCAATGTTTCTATCGGTATTGCCAATGTTTCTATCTGTATTGCCAATGTTTCTATCTGTATTGCCAATGTTTCTATCGGTACTGCCAATGTTTCTATCGGTACTGCCAATGTTTCTATCGGTATTGCCAATGTTTCTATCGGTATTGCCAATGACTGCCAATGTTTCTATCGGTATTGCCAATGCTTCTATCGGTATTGCCAATGTTTCTATCGGTATTGCCAATGTTTCTATCGGTATTGCCAATGTTTCTATCTGTATTGCCAATGTTTCTATCTGTATTGCCAATGTTTCTATCGGTACTGCCAATGTTTCTATCGGTACTGCCAATGTTTCTATCGGTACTGCCAATGTTTCTATCGGTACTGCCAATGTTTCTATCGGTATTGCCAATGTTTCTATCGGTATTGCCAATGACTGCCAATGTTTCTATCTGTATTGCCAATGTTTCTATCGGTATTGCCAATGTTTCTATCGGTACTGCCAATGTTTCTATCTGTATTGCCAATGTTTCTATCGGTACTGCCAATGTTTCTATCTGTATTGCCAATGTTTCTATCGGTACTGCCAATGTTTCTATCTGCATTGCCAATGTTTCTATCTGCATTGCCAATGTTTCTATCGGTACTGCCAATGTTTCTATCGGTACTGCCAATGTTTCTATCTGTACTGCCAATGTTTCTATCTGTACTGCCAATGTTTCTATCGGTACTGCCAATGTTTCTATCGGTACTGCCAATGTTTCTATCGGTATTGCCAATGTTTCTATCGGTACTGCCAATGTTTCTATCTGTACTGCCAATGTTTCTATCGGTATTGCCAATGTTTCTATCGGTACTGCCAATGTTTCTATCGGTATTGCCAATGTTTCTATCTGTACTGCCAATGTTTCTATCGGTACTGCCAATGTTTCTATCGGTACTGCCAATGTTTCTATCGGTACTGCCAATGTTTCTATCTGTATTGCCAATGTTTCTATCGGTATTGCCAATGTTTCTATCGGTACTGCCAATGTTTCTATCGGTACTGCCAATGTTTCTATCGGTATTGCCAATGTTTCTATCTGTACTGCCAATGTTTCTATCGGTACTGTCAATGTTTCTATCTGTATTGCCAATGTTTCTATCGGTACTGCCAATGTTTCTATCGGTATTGCCAATGTTTCTATCGGTATTGCCAATGTTTCGTATTGCCATAACTGCCAATGTTTCTATCCGCATTGCCAATGTTTCTATCTGCATTGCCAATGTTTCTATCGGTACTGCCAATGTTTCTATCGGTACTGCCAATGTTTCTATCTGTATTGCCAATGTTTCTATCGGTACTGCCAATGTTTCTATCTGTACTGCCAATGTTTCTATCGGTACTGCCAATGTTTCTATCGGTACTGCCAATGTTTCTATCTGTATTGCCAATGTTTCTATCGGTATTGCCAATGTTTCTATCGGTATTGCCAATGTTTCTATCTGTACTGCCAATGTTTCTATCGGTATTGCCAATGTTTCTATCTGTACTGCCAATGTTTCTATCGGTACTGCCAATGTTTCTATCGGTACTGCCAATGTTTCTATCGGTACTGCCAATGTTTCTATCGGTATTGCCAATGTTTCTATCGGTATTGCCAATGTTTCGTATTGCCATTGTATCTATCGGTATTGCCAATGTTTCTATCGGTATTGCCTATGTTTCTATCGGTACTGCCAATGTTTCTATCGGTACTGCCAATGTTTCTATCGGTATTGCCAATGTTTCTATCGGTACTGCCAATGTTTCTATCGGTACTGCCAATGTTTCTATCGGTATTGCCAATGTTTCTATCTGTATTGCCAATGTTTCTATCGGTATTGCCAATGTTTCTATCGGTACTGCCAATGTTTCTATCGGTATTGCCAATGTTTCTATCTGTACTGCCAATGTTTCTATCGGTACTGTCAATGTTTCTATCGGTATTGCCAATGTTTCTATCGGTATTGCCAATGTTTCGTATTGCCATTGTATCTATCGGTATTGCCAATGTTTCTATCGGTATTGCCAATGTTTCTATCGGTACTGCCAATGTTTCTATCGGTACTGCCAATGTTTCTATCGGTATTGCCAATGTTTCTATCTGTACTGCCAATGTTTCTATCGGTACTGTCAATGTTTCTATCTGTATTGCCAATGTTTCTATCGGTACTGCCAATGTTTCTATCGGTATTGCCAATGTTTCTATCGGTATTGCCAATGTTTCGTATTGCCATTGTATCTATCGGTATTGCCAATGTTTCTATCGGTATTGCCAATGTTTCTATCGGTACTGCCAATGTTTCTATCGGTACTGCCAATGTTTCTATCGGTACTGCCAATGTTTCTATCGGTACTGCCAATGTTTCTATCGGTACTGCCAATGTTTCTATCGGTATTGCCAATGTTTCTATCTGTTCTGCCAATGTTTCTATCGGTACTGCCAATGTTTCTATCGGTACTGCCAATGTTTCTATCGGTACTGCCAATGTTTCTATCTGTATTGCCAATGTTTCTATCGGTACTGCCAATGTTTCTATCTGTACTGCCAATGTTTCTATCGGTACTGCCAATGATTCTATCTGTATTGCCAATGTTTCTATCGGTACTGCCAATGTTTCTATCGGTACTGCCAATGTTTCTATCGGTACTGCCAATGTTTCTATCGGTATTGTCAATGTTTCTATCGGTACTGCCAATGTTTCTATCGGTACTGCCAATGTTTCTATCTGTACTGCCAATGTTTCTATCGGTACTGCCAATGTTTCTATCGGTACTGCCAATGTTTCTATCTGTATTGCCAATGTTTCTATCGGTACTGCCAATGTTTCTATCTGTACTGCCAATGTTTCTATCGGTACTGCCAATGTTTCTATCGGTACTGCCAATGTTTCTATCGGTATTGCCAATGTTTCTATCGGTATTGCCAATGTTTCGTATTGCCAATGTTTCTATCGGTATTGCCAATGTTTCGTATTGCCATTGTATCTATCGGTATTGCCAATGTTTCTATCGGTACTGCCTATGTTTCTATCGGTACTGCCAATGTTTCTATCGGTATTGCCAATGTTTCTATCGGTATTGCCAATGTTTCTATCGGTACTGCCAATGTTTCTATCGGTATTGCCAATGTTTCTATCGGTACTGCCAATGTTTCTATCTGTTCTGCCAATGTTTCTATCGGTACTGCCAATGTTTCTATCGGTACTGCCAATGTTTCTATCGGTATTGCCAATGTTTCTATCTGTACTGCCAATGTTTCTATCGGTACTGCCAATGTTTCTATCGGTACTGCCAATGTTTCTATCTGTACTGCCAATGTTTCTATCGGTACTGCCAATGTTTCTATCTGTACTGCCAATGTTTCTATCTGTACTGCCAATGTTTCTATCTGTATTGCCAATGTTTCTATCGGTATTGCCAATGTTTCTATCGGTACTGCCAATGTTTCTATCTGTATTGCCAATGTTTCTATCGGTATTGCCAATGTTTCTATCTGTACTGCCAATGTTTCTATCGGTATTATCAATGTTTCTATCGGTACTGCCAATGTTTCTATCTGTATTGCCAATGTTTCTATCTGTATTGCCAATGTTTCTATCTGCATTGCCAATGTTTCTATCTGCATTGCCAATGTTTCTATCGGTACTGCCAATGTTTCTATCGGTACTGCCAATGTTTCTATCTGTACTGCCAATGTTTCTATCGGTACTGCCAATGTTTCTATCTGTATTGCCAATGTTTCTATCGGTATTGCCAATGTTTCTATCTGTACTGCCAATGTTTCTATCTGTATTGCCAATGTTTCTATCTGTATTGCCAATGTTTCTGTCGGTACTGCCAATGTTTCTATCTGTACTGCCAATGTTTCTATAGGTATTGCCAATGTTTCTATCTGTACTGCCAATGTTTCTATCGGTATTGCCAATGTTTCTATCTGTATTGCCAATGTTTCTATCGGTACTGCCAATGTTTCTATCTGTACTGCCAATGTTTCTATCGGTACTGCCAATGTTTCTATCGGTATTGCCAATGTTTCTATCGGTATTGCCAATGTTTCTATCGGTATTGCCAATGTTTCTATCGGTACTGCCAATGTTTCTATCGGTACTGCCAATGTTTCTATCGGTATTGCCAATGTTTCTATCGGTATTGCCAATGTTTCTATCTGTACTGCCAATGTTTCTATCTGTATTGCCAATGTTTCTCTCTGTATTGCCAATGTTTCTATCGGTATTGCCAATGTTTCTATCGGTATTGCCAATGTTTCGTATTGCCATTGTATCTATCGGTATTGCCAATGTTTCTATCGGTATTGCCAATGTTTCTATCGGTATTGCCAATGTTTCTATCTGTACTGCCAATGTTTCTATCGGTACTGCCAATGTTTCTATCGGTATTGCCAATGTTTCTATCTGTACTGCCAATGTTTCTATCGGTATTGCCAATGTTTCTATCGGTACTGCCAATGTTTCTATCTGTACTGCCAATGTTTCTATCGGTATTGCCAATGTTTCTATCGGTACTGCCAATGTTTCTATCTGTATTGCCAATGTTTCTATCGGTATTGCCAATGTTTCTATCGGTACTGCCAATGTTTCTATCGGTATTGCCAATGTTTCTATCTGTACTCCCAATGTTTCTATCGGTACTGTCAATGTTTCTATCGGTATTGCCAATGTTTCTATCGGTACTGCCAATGTTTCTATCGGTACTGCCAATGTTTCTATCTGTATTGCCAATGTTTCTATCGGTACTGTCAATGTTTCTATCGGTATTGCCAATGTTTCTATCGGTACTGCCAATGTTTCTATCGGTACTGCCAATGTTTCTATCTGTACTGCCAATGTTTCTATCGGTACTGCCAATGTTTCTATCTGTACTGCCAATGTTTCTATCGGTATTGCCAATGTTTCTATCGGTACTGCCAATGTTTCTATCGGTACTGCCAATGTTTCTATCGGTACTGCCAATGTTTCTATCTGTACTGCCAATGTTTCTATCGGTACTGCCAATGTTTCTATCGGTATTGCCAATGTTTCTATCTGTATTGCCAATGTTTCTATCGGTACTGCCAATGTTTCTATCTGTACTGCCAATGTTTCTATCGGTACTGCCAATGTTTCTATCTGTATTGCCAATGTTTCTATCTGTATTGCCAATGTTTCTATCGGTATTGCCAATGTTTCTATCGGTACTGCCAATGTTTCTATCTGTATTGCCAATGTTTCTATCTGTATTGCCAATGTTTCTATCGGTATTGCCAATGTTTCTCTCTGTACTGCCAATGTTTCTATCGGTACTGCCAATGTTTCTATCTGTATTGCCAATGTTTCTATCGGTATTGCCAATGTTTCTATCTGTATTGCCAATGTTTCTATCTGTATTGCCAATGTTTCTATCGGTACTGCCAATGTTTCTATCTGTATTTCCAATGTTTCTATCGGTACTGCCAATGTTTCTATCGGTACTGCCAATGTTTCTATCTGTATTGCCAATGTTTCTATCGGTACTGCCAATGTTTCTATCGGTACTGCCAATGTTTCTATCTGTATTGCCAATGTTTCTATCGGTACTGCCAATGTTTCTATCTGTATTGCCAATGTTTCTATCGGTATTGCCAATGTTTCTATCTGTACTGCCAATGTTTCTATCGGTACTGCCAATGTTTCTATCGGTATTGCCAATGTTTCTATCTGTACTGCCAATGTTTCTATCGGTATTGCCAATGTTTCTATCTGTATTGCCAATGTTTCTATCGGTACTGCCAATGTTTCTATCTGTACTGCCAATGTTTCTATCGGTATTGCCAATGTTTCTATCGGTATTGCCAATGTTTCTATCGGTACTGCCAATGTTTCTATCGGTTTTGCCAATGTTTCTATCGGTATTGCCAATGTTTCTATCGGTACTGCCAATGTTTCTATCGGTATTGCCAATGTTTCTATCTGTACTGCCAATGTTTCTATCGGTACTGCCAATGTTTCTATCTGTATTGCCAATGTTTCTATCGGTACTGCCAATGTTTCTATCGGTATTGCCAATGTTTCTATCGGTACTGCCAATGTTTCTATCGGTATTGCCAATGTTTCTATCTGTACTGCCAATGTTTCTATCGGTACTGTCAATGTTTCTATCGGTACTGCCAATGTTTCTATCTGTATTGCCAATGTTTCTATCGGTACTGCCAATGTTTCTATCGGTATTGCCAATGTTTCTATCGGTATTGCCAATGTTTCGTATTGCCAATGTTTCTATCGGTATTGCCAATGTTTCTATCTGTACTGCCAATGTTTCTATCGGTATTGCCAATGTTTCTATCTGTACTGCCAATGTTTCTATCGGTACTGCCAATGTTTCTTTCGGTATTGCCAATGTTTCTATCTGTACTGCCAATGTTTCTATCGGTATTGCCAATGTTTCTATCGGTACTGCCAATGTTTCTATCTGTACTGCCAATGTTTCTATCTGTATTGCCAATGTTTCTATCTGTACTGCCAATGTTTCTATCGGTATTGCCAATGTTTCTATCGGTATTGCAAATGTTTCTATCGGTATTGCCAATGTTTCTATCGGTACTGCCAATGTTTCTATCGGTATTGCCAATGTTTCTATCGGTACTGCCAATGTTTCTATCTGTACTGCCAATGTTTCTATCGGTACTGCCAATGTTTCTATCTGTATTGCCAATGTTTCTATCGGTATTGCCAATGTTTCTATCGGTACTGCCAATGTTTCTATCGGTATTGCCAATGTTTCTATCTGTACTGCCAATGTTTCTATCGGTACTGCCAATGTTTCTATCGGTACTGCCAATGTTTCTATCGGTACTGCCAATGTTTCTATCGGTATTGCCAATGTTTCTATCGGTATTGCCAATGTTTCGTATTGCCAATGTTTCTATCGGTACTGCCAATGTTTCTATCGGTATTGCCAATGTTTCTATCGGTATTGCCAATGTTTCGTATTGCCAATGTTTCTATCGGTATTGCCAATGTTTCTATCGGTATTGCCAATGTTTCTATCGGTATTGCCAATGTTTCTATCTGTATTGCCAATGTTTCTATCGGTACTGCCAATGTTTCTATCTGTATTGCCAATGTTTCTATCGGTACTGCCAATGTTTCTATCGGTACTGCCAATGTTTCTATAGGTATTGCCAATGTTTCTATCTGTATTGCCAATGTTTCTATCGGTACTGCCAATGTTTCTATCGGTATTGCCAATGTTTCTATCTGTATTGCCAATGTTTCTATCGGTACTGCCAACGTTTCTATCGGTACTGCCAATGTTTCTATCGGTACTGCCAATGTTTCTATCTGTATTGCCAATGTTTCTATCGGTACTGCCAATGTTTCTATCGGTACTGCCAATGTTTCTATCGGTACTGCCAATGTTTCTATCTGTATTGCCAATGTTTCTATCGGTACTGCCAATGTTTCTATCTGTATTGCCAATGTTTCTATCTGTATTGCCAATGTTTCTATCGGTACTGCCAATGTTTCTATCGGTACTGCCAATGTTTCTATCGGTATTGCCAATGTTTCTATCGGTACTGCCAATGTTTCTATCGGTACTGCCAATGTTTCTATCGGTACTGCCAATGTTTCTATCTGTATTGCCAATGTTTCTATCGGTTCTGCCAATGTTTCTATCTGTATTGCCAATGTTTCTATCGGTATTGCCAATGTTTCTATCGGTACTGCCAATGGTTCTATCTGTATTGCCAATGTTTCTATCTGTATTGCCAATGTTTCTATCGGTATTGCCAATGTTTCTATCTGTACTGCCAATGTTTCTATCGGTACTGCCAATGTTTCTATCTGTATTGCCAATGTTTCTATCGGTATTGCCAATGTTTCTATCTGTATTGCCAATGTTTCTATCGGTACTGCCAATGTTTCTATCGGTACTGCCAATGTTTCTATCTGTATTGCCAATGTTTCTATCTGTATTGCCAATGTTTCTATCGGTATTGCCAATGTTTCTATCTGTACTGCCAATGTTTCTATCGGTACTGCCAATGTTTCTATCTGTATTGCCAATGTTTCTATCGGTATTGCCAATGTTTCTATCTGTATTGCCAATGTTTCTATCGGTATTGCCAATGTTTCTATCGGTACTGCCAATGTTTCTATCTGTATTGCCAATGTTTCTATCGGTACTGCCAATGTTTCTATCTGTACTGCCAATGTTTCTATCGGTACTGCCAATGTTTCTATCTGTATTGCCACTGTTTCTATCGGTACTGCCAATGTTTCTATCTGTATTGCCAATGTTTCTATCGGTACTGCCAATGTTTCTATCTGTATTGCCAATGTTTCTATCTGCATTGCCAATGTTTCTATCGGTACTGCCAATGTTTCTATCGGTACTGCCAATGTTTCTATCTGTATTGCCAATGTTTCTATCGTTACTGCCAATGTTTCTATCTGTATTGCCAATGTTTCTATCGGTATTGCCAATGTTTCGTATTGCCAATGTTTCTATCGGTACTGCCAATGTTTCTATCGGTATTGCCAATGTTTCTATCGGTACTGCCAATGTTTCTATCGGTATTGCCAATGTTTCTATCTGTATTGCCAATGTTTCTATCGGTATTGCCAATGTTTCGTATTGCCAATGTTTCTATCGGTACTGCCAATGTTTCTATCGGTATTGCCAATGTCTCTATCGGTACTGCCAATGTTTCTATCGGTACTGCCAATGTTTCTATCGGTATTGCCAATGTTTCTATCGGTATTGCCAATGTTTCTATCGGTACTGCCAATGTTTCTATCGGTACTGTCAATGTTTCTATCGGTACTGCCAATGTTTCTATCTGTATTGCCAATGTTTCTATCGGTATTGCCAATGTTTATATCGGTACTGCCAATGTTTCTATCTGTATTGCCAATGTTTCTATCGGTATTGCCAATGTTTCGTATTGCCAATGTTTCTATCGGTATTGCCAATGTTTCTATCGGTATTGCCAATGTTTCTATCTGTATTGCCAATGTTTCTATCGGTACTGCTAATGTTTCTATCTGTATTGCCAATGTTTCTATCGGTATTGCCAATGTTTCTATCGGTATTGCCAATGTTTCTATCTGTATTGCCAATGTTTCTATCGGTATTGCCAATGTTTCTATCGGTATTGCCAATGTTTCTATCGGTACTGCCAATGTTTCTATCGGTATTGCCAATGTTTCTATCGGTATTTCCAATGTTTCTATCGGTACTGCCAATGTTTCTATCGGTATTGCCAATGTTTATATCTGTACTGCCAATGTTTCTATCGGTACTGCCAATGTTTCTATCGGTACTGCCAATGTTTCTATCTGTATTGCCAATGTTTCTATCGGTACTGCCAATGTTTCTATCGGTATTGCCAATGTTTCTATCGGTATTGCCAATGTTTCGTATTGCCAATGTTTCTATCGATATTGCCAATGTTTCTATCGGTACTGCCAATGTTTCTATCGGTATTGCCAATGTTTCTATCGGTATTGCCAATGTTTCGTATTGCCAATGTTTCTATCGGTATTGCCAATGTTTCTATCGGTATTGCCAATGTTTCGTATTGCCAATGTTTCTATCGGTATTGCCAATGTTTTTATCGGTACTGCCAATGTTTCTATCGGTATTGCCAATGTTTCTATCGGTACTGCCAATGTTTCTATCTGTATTGCCAATGTTTCTATCGGTATTGCCAATGTTTCTATCGGTATTGCCAATGTTTCTATCGGTACTGCTAATGTTTTAACAGGCCTACAATTTCTCAGGCACTGTGCCGGTAGAATTGTCGGCATATTCAAACAAGAAGTATTACAATTCATTTAGTGTTAAAAGTCCACAGATACGGAAATTACATCAAGTGTACGCCATACGTGACTAATTACGCGGGTGGTCAGTTGACAAGTCGTGTGACAGACACAGTGGCATTACTTAGCTTGTTTGTACCGCGGAACCACTGTGTACACGAATCAGTTAGACGCTTTACATTATGCAAATTGTCCCGGGATATGAATTGATGTAATTTACATTTTAGAGTTTTGGGCTTATTTTAGTGTTTTTAATTAAAGGGACGCTTGTCCTTAAGTAAAGCATACATTGAGCATAAGCAAATACATGTCTGATTTTATTCCGTGAAATGCAAACATGGAAACCCAAATATGCAAAATGTATAATTAACACAAAAAGTAGTCTTTAAATTATTCGGGATACGATTGGCAAAATTGTCATCGTCCAATTAATTAAGCAATATTATACAAACTTAATAACACAGACCAAAGAATCTATCGCTAATTAAAAAAAAAAACATAACTGTATTAATCCAGATGATTTTGATTTTATAGTGAATATTTCACCATGATGCTACAGAAAAGAGTGTATGTTGCACGATGATGCTGCCAATTTATAAGGTTACAAAACGTGTCGCGCAAACGTGCTCGTCTTTCCCGTACCATTTTTCAACATGTCTTTTTTTTTTCTTGTCTTTTTTGAAGAACTGTCTGAAGGCGAGGTATTTGCAGAGGATGTTGTTTTAGTAATCAGCATAGGATAATTAATCAAAGGCAGTTAGTGACCGACCATAATAATAAAGAATAAAATCAAAATCAAGCATATGATTTTATATCGCCCCAAAGCTATTTACAATAACTTTGCATTTTACACATTGATTATGGGCCCTTTAATTATTGCCTTTGTTGGTTTTGTGTCACACTTTTTGTGTGTAAATATTTGTTATTTATTAAAGTTAATATTGATAAATGTAAAGTGAATAAATTATAAAATATACGTTTTTGAAAGTAAATGCGTTTCATTTTCGATAACGACAGCTACATGCATCAGAAGAAGATTTTATCAACATGACTTTAGTTTTATACTGATATAAAATAAAGTTTGAGCTACAAAATAAATCTAATATTTCCCATTTTGAATCATTAGAAATTAAAGTAAATGTGTAATCATGTTTCACCGATTCTAAAACACCATTTATACAGTGTAATTCTTAATACTAATATACTGAAAAACGCACTTCGTTTAAATAGAGATTTTAATGATCAAATCAACCGCGTTCAAAAGGATAATAATAGAAGTTATTCAAAGTAGCGAAATGCATTTGCGTTCTTTTCTTTTTTAAAAGAAATACATTTTTAAAAATGCATTTCGTTCGTTGCGTTCGTTTTCAGCGTTTTAAAAAAAAACGCATTCATCGTTAATTTTGCGTTATAAAAATGCACTCAGCCTTCGTTTTGCGTTCAGTTTATCACAAATAAATCAGAACGAACGCATATGAACGTTGCAAAACATAGTATGTTGTACAAAGTTCATTCTGCGTTCGTTTTGCGTTCATTCTGCGTTCATTTGTCGTTCGTTCAACGTTCGATCTGCATTTACGCAACTGTTACTTGAACGCAACAGGGTATGCAGTAGACAATTGCACCTCGCACAAAATCCTAGGAATTTTATTGGATTAGAGCGGTCACATGGTGACCCTCTATTATTCTATAGTGGGTCAGTACATTTCATAGAGGGTCACTAAAAACAATATGGACTACAATTCCGATTCAAAGTTTAAATCATTTGCAAATAGTTCTTTAAGGTGTTAGTAACAAACATAATAAGTAAATTTAATACTGTTTTTTAAACTGTAGGCCTACAGGTCGTGATGTCAACGTCAAATTGCGCGAACGTCTAAAATGGGTTAAATATCGGGGTGTTTTCCTTAAAAAAAGGCGCTCGATGCAATAAATCAGTTATTGGGTTTGTTACTGACCCCCTACAGAAATATGTGGGGTCAGTCTGATATATAGGGAGACTCAGCTATCGCCTCGCCCCCTATAAATCTTACTGACCCCACATATTTCTGTAGGGGGTCAGTAACAAACCCAATAACTAATAATATAATTCCTCTCAGAAGCCTTTTTTGTGCTGGAGTGAACTGGATTGAATACAATCGTCTGCCTTATTTGACAAATTATTAGTCGTATAATAAGCTAATGTAACACATCACCCGGTATAAAAGTAAGTTCAAACAAAAATTCATTTGTTAAGCTGACGATGCTAATTTACTTCCAAAAAAAGCGTTAATAAGTGTCATCATGCTATCATCATTTCCATGGTATCGACTAACACGTTTGATATGTGCCAATTGCTGATAATACCTTTCACGCACCTTAGTAGGCAAATCACTAGCCATATCATGTGTCTCACAAGCCTTGATATACAAGCCTTATTATACAGGAGAGAACTGGCTTGGAAATAACCACCCGCCTTATTCGACAAATTATAAGTCGTATAATAAGCTAATGTAACACATCACCCAGTATAAAAGTAAGTTCAAACAAAAATTCATTTGTTAAGCTGACGATGCTAATTTACTTCCAAAAAACTTCGTTAATAAATATCATTTTCCATGGTATGTACGGAACATTTGATATGTACCAGTTGCTGATAATACCTTTCACGCACCTTAATTATTAGGCAAGTCACTAGCCATATCATGTATCTCACAAGCCCTGTTATACAGACCTTATTATACTGGAGAGAACTGGCTTGGATACAATCATCCGCCTTATTTGACATAGTATTAGTCGTAAAATAAGCAAGTTTAACACAGCACCATCATGTACTACTGTGTAAATGGACTGGAGGCAACATCTATAAAATATTAAACGAACTACTGTTAAGGTCTTGGTTGACAGTTCACTCACATGCCAGTGTCCGTTGTAACTAAAATAAAATAAACGTCGAATGTGAATTTGTTAAGATGACGATGCTAATTTACTTTCTCAAAACCGTGTTAATAAGTATCATCATGCTACCATCTTTTTCATGATATCGACTCACACGTATGTACAGAACATCTGATATGTACCAATTGCTCTTTATACCTTTCACGCACCTTAGTAGGCAAATCACTAGCCATATCATGTATCTCACAAGCCCTGTTATACAAGCCTTATTATACTGGAGAGAACTGGCTTGGCTACATCCATCCGCCTTATTTGACACAGTATTAGCCGTAAAATAAGTTTAACACAGCACCATCATGTGCTACTGTGTTAATGGATTGGAGGTGATTTGAAACAAAGCACGCCAAATGGAATGATTTATGGTGAGCTTGGAATTATTCTTGTCTCAATACAGATCAAATGTAGAGTTTTAAGTTATTGGAGCAAACTTTTAAATGTCAAAAGTGAAAAGATAAATTATTAAGTAGTTTATTATATAAAACTTCATATTCGTTATACATGAATGAAAGTGTTAAATTACCTCGGATTAAATGTCTATACAGTTCATTAAATGATCTTGAACTGACTAATTATAGGTTAGAGCAAAAGGTTTCATGTCCAAATATGTTTAAATAGATTGTTAACTCTAGACTTCAAGATCAGTTTCTTCAAAGTTGGAATAGCGACGTGTATTTACTATCGCATTTATAAACATGATTTTGTTTTTGTAAAATATTTTCATATTTTATCAATATATTCAACTAAATCCCTATGTAAATTTAGATGCATGAACCACAAAATGCCTATTGATAAAGGCCGATTCTGTAATATTGAAAGAAATTTAAGCATCTGTTATCTCTGTAATGCAAATTTACTTTGCGATGAATTTCATTATCTTTTTCAGTGTAACTATTTTATTGAAGTTAGAAAAAAGTATACAGTATTATAAACACCCTAACACAGCTAAATTTGAATCACCCATGAACAGTGAGAATAAATCGATATTGAAGTTAGCAATATTTTGTAAAACCATATTATCTGTTTGTAAATAAGAAATACATATACATGTACAGTACTCATTCTCCATTCAGATTCATTATTGTATTTGTTCTTCATTCCATTGTGCTGTTCTAAATATGTGTTCACTATTTGTTTACTTTGATAAATGTTTGTATGTAACATGCTCTTAATGAGCCATGACTGATTTAATAAAACTAAAAAACTAAAACTTGATATATACAGTGACATATATGAATATTAAACGAACTAATGTTAAGGTCCTGGTTGACAGTTCACTCACATGCCATTGTCCGTTGTAACTAGTAAACAACAAACGTCAGCAGTGCATTAGTTAAGCTGACGATGCTAATCTACTTTTTCAAAACGGTGATAATAAGTATCATCATGCTGCCATCCTATTCATGGTACCGACTCACACGTATGTGCAGAACATCTGATATGTACCAATTGCTCGTTATACCTTTCATGCACCTTATTTAGAAACTGCGACCATACGCCACTGGCCATTGAATGGTGTGAAAATACCGCATTGAAGGTTTCACGGTCACCGCCATATGCATAGCACCTTCAGGATAGCTTACATTTATGTACTATTGACACGATTAATATTGAGTTCTGCTCAACCCGGTTTAAGCGGGCTTGAACGGCAGCCAGCACTTTTCACTACCGTTCATGAACATTCATACCGAGACTGCAATATAGTTTTG
This sequence comes from Cyrtodaria siliqua, assembly GCA_037043455.1. Taxonomy (NCBI): domain Eukaryota; kingdom Metazoa; phylum Mollusca; class Bivalvia; order Adapedonta; family Hiatellidae; genus Cyrtodaria; species Cyrtodaria siliqua. Next base: position 3,035 of record JAWPHD010020237.1, on the reverse strand, counting down.
TATTTAACGTGTTCGATAATTTCCAAATTTCTCCTTTCATACCTTTTTATATATCACAGTAGCATTGCCTGTACAGTGTGGCGGCGTAAAACGTCTCCCCTTGTTTGCAATCAGGACTGTTACAGACCCAGTTTCGTTCAAGTACCCCAAAACTGCATTCCGTTTGCGTTCCGTTTGCGCTCCGTTTGCATTCCGTTTGCATTTCATTTTTATCAATGCATTTTTTTAAAATGAAAATCTTGAATACATTCAGCGTTTATAAACGAAACTATGCGTCCATTTACATGCTCGGGACTGCGTTCCTGAACGCAACAGAATGCGCGCGTTTAAATGCACAAACGGAGATAATGCATTTGCGAGTCATGCTTTTTTTATCACGAGTCGGTGACACGTGTATGTATCAGGCTCCTCATCAAAAAAATAAGGTAGCTTCTGATATACTTGTTCTTTCAATGCCTCACTAGCATTAGCTCTCGGAAGAGGAGCTAATTGTTGACTTGTTTGCCATTACATTTTATCTGTCTAATCAACCCGAGCAATGTTACATGTGTTGCATTATTCATTCTGCCACTTCTACTTTTTCTTTAATTCTTTTTTTTCTATTTTCTTATTATCTTAACATCTTCTACTACATATCAAGTTGTAGTTAATCCAGTTTATTGATACGTGTTAATAGCAATTGTCATTCATTATATTTGTTAAAACTACATTGTAGGGAAGGGCCGTAACTAATGTGGGTAGCACTTGTGGCCCGACCCGATTGCATTGTACTTGTACATATATGGCAATAAAATATGTTTAAATCAATTGTTGACTCATTTCTGGAATAGTAGCTAATTGCCGACGTATTTCTGGAAGAGTAGCTAATTGCTTAGTTAACTGTTCTAAGTGACTTTTTATTTCGCTAGTTACTGGTTTAAATACTTCTTTGTACAAATCACGACTAGCTCCTTTTCCTATTCTTTTCTGAATCATTTTATTTTAAACATCTTTAACATTTGCATTTTACCTTCTATTTTTTTACATTTTAATAAAGACATAAAGAAATATAAGGTTAGATAAAAATAAGATAAGTTAAGTTAAATATGATATTACTATTTCTTATCTGATTTATAATATAATGTGTAGCTGCTTAAGCATTTCATGATAATAATACTTTGATAATTATCAATCTGCTATATAGTATTACGGAAATTCAAAACTATGATTTAAATGTAAAACAAAATAATTTTAAGCAAATAAACGACTTCATGCCAGACAGACTTTTGCTTTAGAATACAGCATCTGGTAAAACAAATAAATTAGTTCACTTGTTGTTAAAACTTTTAGTTAACAATGAAAATATTTACTTGTTTGCTAAAAATGTAGACCTGGCCAAATATAAAATTTTATCAGAACGTTTTTATAAAAAAAGCACAAAAGATTAAAATCGCCATGGAAGATATACTGGAATGTTCAAATGATGAAGTTATCCCTGTAAATCTCCGAAACTGAAAATACAGATATTTTTGATGATTACCTTTGTGAACGTAATGGAAGACATAAAAACTGTTGTGTAATTTATTTAACACAATCTTGTTACAAAACTCCTAAAGACATCCGATTAAGTTGTTCTCATTATATCTGCTTTGCAACTCCAAGTAAAAATGTAATAGACATGCTTTCTAGAGAACAAGGTATTACAAAACACCAGTACAAAAAAGCAACTGACAAGCAGTATGACTTCTTGTATTTAGATAAACCCAGGAAGTCAGGGAAGCGTAAGTTTACATGCGAAATTTAATCCAAACATATTATATTTAATGGCCCTTTGGGACTTCAGTAGCTAAAGCTAATAAGCTACTTAAGCCAATAAAGGCTCTTGGTATTGTTTAGGATATGTTGTCTGCTTTTTAATTTAGTATATTGGCAGTTACTTGTGGTTTACAGGCTTTATAACCGAAGCTCCCAACTAAATTCCATTTGTTTATTTCGCTCTTCAAGGCATTGAATTTTGTTAGATACTGGGACCATACGCCGCTGGACATGGGGGTGTAATAAGTATTTAAAAGCCGCTATGTCCACCGCCATATGCATTCCATCTTCGGGATGGTTAAAATTCTGTACTATTGAGTTTGTGAATATTGAGTTCTGCTCAACCCTGAGCTAGGGGGCGTGAGGGTATCAAGCATACTTCATTACCGTTCATGAACAGTCTCAATCAAACCGAGACTGCAATATTTCGTTTGTATCGTATTTAGCCGTTTCCAAAGGTCCACTCTCATACTCTTTTTTAAGCAACCCATTTTAATATAATCTGTGTTATAATGGGACTTTTAATGACCTTGGTGAGGAAGTTAGTACTGGCAGTGTTAATATTACAAATTTTGGTATTGTGCTATCTGAGTATGTAAAACAGAAACAACTGGTTTATTATCTTCACAAGGGTAAAAACCAGGAAAATGTTTAAATGTTAAAAGTGATCTTAACATCGATAATAATAGCATTACAAATGTCGCTAATCCAACTGATAAAGATGATGTAGAAACAAAACAATTTACTTTAAAAAGAATAAGAAAGACTATAAATGAATTTAAATGTGAGTTTAATGTTGACACAATTACAGAAATGATTAAAAGTTTAAAATGAGATGTTGATGACAAAATAAGTCAAGTACAAAAACAGTTACAAACAAACCGTGAGAAAATGATTGAAATTTAAAACGGTTTAAAAGATGAAATAAAACTTCTGGGTGATGCTTTAAAAGAGATAGAAAAGAAAGAGGTTTAATTGGAAAATGATGAAAAGTATAAACAATTAAGTGAACAAACAAATAGTGGTGTTGAACGTATAATAAACGGATCGCAACAATTAATCAACAAATGGTGGGCAACAATGAATTAGACATTTTCTTATTAATGAAGTTTTAAGACAAATGAGAGCTGTGCAGGATGAAAGGAGCAGATCTTTTGATAATGAGACGAAAGTCTGATAGTCGCCACACAGCACTTCTTGATATAAGTAATAATTTAAGATTAAAAGTAGACAATGCAAGT
>JAWPHD010020236.1:0-32610 GCA_037043455.1 Cyrtodaria siliqua | reverse complement strand
GTCCAGTCATACTCCTAAACCCCTTCTTCTTCATCGCAGTAAAGAGCTCATAGATCATAAATAGCTCTTAAAACAATGAGACGCAGCCTAATTTGCCTATGTGTTTTCAATAGACCGTGTGTTGCACATTAAAGTAATGTTTACATGTTCAAGGTCAGTGTGAATGCTGATGTTCTTTTGGTGTTCATTTCAATAAGCTGTCCAACAATTTCAGATAATGAGATGAAACTGTTACGTATCAATAATATATTGGGCGTGAATATCACTTAATTTCAAGGTCAAGCATCTTGCACACAGGTAATTTGGTCACTACAACCATCCCCCACCCACCCCCCCCCCCCACCCCCCTCACTCAAAAAGAAATCCTCCAAAAAGTCATTTAATAATATTTGAAAACTTTTCTAAGAAAACAACACATTTCATATATTATATCGTATACAATATAATATATGAAAACTTTTTTTTAGAGAAGTTTTGAAATGTTATCAAATGTCTTTTTGGATATACAATATAATATACAAAATGTTTGGGTTTCTTTCAGAAAAGTTTTAAAATGTTATTAAATGACTTTTTGTTTTTTGTTGGGGTGTGGGTGTAGTAGAGGTGAGGGGGGGGGGGGGGGGGGGTAGTAGTTACCAAATTACGCACCGAATACCTGTGACCTTGCGCAAGACATTTTCCCTTGGCTTTGTCCGTCTGATGGGGATGGTAAATAGAAGGTCCAATCTACCAAAGGCTATCCTGTCTGCATGTTAAATAATTTTTACAATCTTTCCGACAGTAAGAGTAGGGCAGGGTCTCATGATTAATTTTTATTCTTCACCTCTCAGCTCACCTCTCACTAAGGTGGCTCTAATAACCATAATGTGCTGATGATTGTTTTCATTTGCATTCCAGTGCCTTATTCATATTAACAATCTTATGTAAACATAATGGTGGTCTAGATCAGACTACACCAATTACCAACCAATCAGCGGGCAGGGAAAAAGTTCCAGGGTTAATTCGGAGCTATTACACAGAATCTCTTAATTTTGATTGGTTGTCAAGGTAATCAAACCAAAAAATAATGCTAAAAAATTAAAATTCAACTTTTGAAGAGTACTTATAAAGGTTAAATCATACATTTGTGCAATGTATTCATAATGTGTTGCATAATCAAGGAAAGAAGTATATTTTACATTTTCCTCATGTTTCTACATGCAAGTAGGTGGGTCAGCACCATCCGACCCAAACAGCTTTTTCAAAACATACTCAATGTATGGCTTCTATATGTTTTTTTGATAAAACTAAGATAGGTCTTTCAAAACAAGTAATAAAAAATATAGCTTCCTACATTAGGGAACTCAATACAGAGCTTAGAGCTATAAGGTAGGCCTATGGAAAATGAATTGGTGTAGTCTGACCTCTAGGCCAGCCTTCCATAATGTTGTAAACGGCTTATTGTGTTCAGGGGAAGAAATTCATCAACATGAAACGACATACTGAAATCTATAACCTTGTTTTATTGATCATTGTAGATGCAACAATATCACTGGCAACAAAGTTATAAACACATATGTAATTGAGTAGTAATAATGTGTTAAAACAGGTAAATTTGCGTTTCTATTCAAACTGTATTGATATGCACAATAATTCACGTCCAGCATGATTGTATTGTCTCTTTTGCGATTATAAATGTGTTGTGGATTCGCATCGAACATGTTTCGTACCATTTTCGTACTCTGTTATGAGTATTTGTATTCTGTAAACAAAATACATATTAATGCTGATTAATGTCGAAACGTACTATGTAAGATGGCAAATATTCATCTCTGAACATTTGCATACCAGGCGTTAATTTCTTTTTTTTTAACAATTGTATGACAACATGCTTGTACATTTCAGCAACGGATCACGGTTTGATTATGCTCTCTACCACCCAACAAGACAGAACATTTCTAAATATGTTGTGCGTTTCTCTTTATTGTAGAACTGACAATAAGGAAATATGCAGAAATTGTTCTTACCAATGTGCACATTTTTGAGAAATGTTCTTAATCTTTTTTACAACCCCACCCACTCCAAGTGGACTGCGACCCCTTAAGAAAATAGGTGTGAATATTATTTATTTTTTGTACAGAATACTATTGATTACATGCACAGTATTAGGGATTACTGTTAGAGAGAAACATCAATAGATTATGAATTCAACGATGAAAAAGTTAAAACGTTTAAACCATGTATAACTGCATTGACTCTATTTGCAGATAGCGCTTTGCTACAAAACCTTATCACTAAATGTCAATATTCTCCTGTGCAGTGGAGAGTTACTGATAATGAGAGGGATGCCTGCTGTGCAAACATAGGTATTTCATTGCTCTGTGGACAGTTAATTACATGTTAACGGATAATTCTGAATAAAAGGCCAAAACTCTGTCATTGACACAATAGTATTTTGTCTAAAATCCAGGCGGCGAATGCATGCAATTACGTAACAAAGTGTTCTTTGAAAATTAAAACATTATGCTTAAAGCAATGCCAATTCACAGCAAGATACGATAAATAAAAAAAAATCGGTTTCAGCGTATCTGCGAAAGAAGTATGCAATACGATCCTCAAATAAACTAGTAGGTAAAAAAAGAATACCTGAGAATCCGCATTATTGTTTTTTCTGTTGGCTGTTGTAGAATTGATTGTAGATGGTATTGGATCTATGTATTATCCAAATAGACTAAAATGCTCAATAACTTATCAGACTTTGTTTGGTCAGTATTAGTGTTTTCGACCAAATCGAATAGTATTCCTTCCAACTTTGCACTGGCCATATTTATCCCATTTACACAAACATCAGATTATGTAAGCATGTACACCTGCTATGTTAAAATGTCGTACTGTCATCATAACGGCGGCATTGTACGTGTGGGCATCTTAAATGTCACTCTCGGGTTAGTTCGCCACTATGCTTTCCTCATTAATTGTACGATGACCGGACAGGCTGTGGACCTTATGATGACGCCTACCTAAAGCCCATTGGGACGGTGGCGTTTGATGTTTGTCCATGATCTTTCTTGTCGTGCCCTTAATGGTGTATTCTCTTACTGCTCTGGCTTCTGCCAAGTCATTGAGTACCTTCATTGTGGCTTTCTAGGCTATTGTTTATTTGTATTATATTTACACGAGCATATTTGTGTTTTACTTATATTGCCTATTGATGCTGCCTTGTTGGTTAGAGATTAGATCATGGCGGGGATTTCTTTATTTACACTGTCCTGTTTTAATGGGATAACAGCAGGGTAAGTATGAGGTTTGGTGCACCCCAGAACCGGTTTAAACCCCCAGTGGCCTACTTTGCCACTGACCGTTCCAAGGCGGTAGCCCTATTGTCAACCCTTTTGTGTTTGTGATGTCGTTTGCATTTTTTATTACTTTTGCCTTTTCGTTTGTCTGTTTGCGTGTTTGTTTTTGTGTTTTGTGGTTGACTGTCATCCTTGAATGCTGCTTTCCCTGTCCGATATGTTTATCCTTCTTTACACGTAAACAATGTCATTACCCATGACCGACATGGTGAATTGCGCATTACTTCGCCATTCTTGTTTATTGCATTCTATTTTAGGTTTTCAGTACTGTGTTCTGTGAAAATTGCAATTTGATCTTGTATTTAAATGTTCTCCCTACCCCCAACTCCCCTCCCCACACCCCTCACACACAAAACATAACAATTATTATCCTTAGCGACACCAACAACGGGAGAAACACGTACCACCCGATTTACACGGGTGTCATTTTTTAGGTATGCCCTCCCCTTTTTTTCGTCCTGAAAATTCCAAAATATATCCAAATATATACCCTGCCATACCCATGACAATTCGGACGCGAAAAAAAGTGCAAAAGGTATTTAATAATAAACCAATAGATATTTTTACCATATCGAATCCTAAGGCAAGAACCTCTGTTTAATTGATGCTTATGCTTTTAACGACCTTCTCAAACTAATTTTTATTTTTGTTTCTTGTGTGAAATAGACACAAGAAAAGTCATACCAGGTACAAATTAAGTTTCAACTGTTGTCAGAAAGAAACTAGCATATTCCTAAGTTGTGCTCTGTATTACTAAAATAATATTATTCATGTTGTTCGGGCACTAGTTGCTACGTTACATCTGTTTATCGTAATATAAATACAAATTGTAGTAAAGAATAATGTTTGCGATGAGCAAGTTTAGCGAACCATGGTATCAGTATTTGTTTATAGAATCCCACTCTGAAATTCCATAACATTTAATAGCCAATCGACAAGACCATAGAATTTAGGAATATATTACCCTAATAATAGCATAGACAAATAGGCTTTTTTTTTTGCTTCTACGATGAGCATACATTAGTCAAGTTCCAACGAACACGTTTGCTGATTCAGGAGAGTGTAATGATCCAATGATTAAACAATCGCATCAGAATGCATCATGACATGCTAACACAAGTTTTTGATCAAGCAAGCGCACCAGATAATAACAATATCCCCTTGAAATTGTTGTTTGTACTGTGTGCACGTGTTTGGTTAACTATGTTCTGTGAATGCGGTATTTCCTGTTCGACATTTATACTACCTTTTTGTTGCATACAGTAACTATACAGATTGTGTAACGTATGAGATGTGTGCGAACTGCAATAATACAGATATTTGACAACATCCGATGTCAATGTAGCCTGTCGTGCGAAAATTATATTTATACATGAGATAGACACGTTTGATAAACATTCATTCTATTTAAACAAAAGACCTAGTTTATTTATTAAAAGAGCTGTCAACTGTTTACAATTTATTATTCCGATTTCTCTCGTGTAACAATTATAAATAATAATGTTGTTTTTATCACCAACGCCATCAGGAACTATCGATTAAATGGGGGAAAAGTTCATAGACCTATTCAATATCTGGATCGTCCGTTAGAATACAATGTGCAATGCTAATAGCTTGACTGTTAAATTGCGTGTATGTCAATGTATGCGGTCAGTAAATGATATATACTGAACGACTTTAAAAACGCAACATGGAAATAAACTAAGATAACTGACATATTTCAATAGAAATTAAATTTTAATTTCGTCTATTCTATTTAACCATATCTACAGCTGAATTGCTAAAGATTTCATTCAAATTGATCAACACTAAACCTGTTAAATTCAAAATATAAAAGAGCAAAAGTCACGCCAGACATCTCCTACGCATATTGGTATATACCGGGTATTAGTTGCGTGACTTTTTCTTTTGGGGGTCGTACTGTTATGCTCTGAATTTAACAAGTTTATTGTTGATCAATTTGAATAAAATTTTCAGCAAATCAACTGTAGATATTGTTAAATAGAACAGATGAAATCTTTTTTTTTAATTTCTATTGAAATATGTCAGTTATCTTAGTTTATTTCCCTGTTGCGTTTTTAAAGTCGTTCAGTGTATATTTGAAACTGTACTTGAAGTAAGTTAAGTTTTTCCTTAAATAAATGTGTTTCTTTCTGAGTGTGTTTATGGTTGACTGTCGTCCTTGAATGCTACTTTTCCTTCCTGTTCGATTTTTATATCTTTTACTGTCACAATAGTGTTGCTTGTGCCGTGTGGCGACCGTAGAAAGTCTCCACGTACATCTAATCAGTATGGTTATCTTTTCATCCCACAGCGATCCAGTGTTTCCTTAAACACAAGTGTTTAATTCTCTGTGTGTTTGTGCTTGACTACAGTCGTCCTTGAATGCTACTGTTCGATTTGTATATCTACTTTTACTATCTACTTTTACATATTTGGGGAATATTGAAGGAAACGAAAAGACAAACAGGAAATAAAAGCTTCACATAATGAAGTCAATAAAAAATAAACAACACTTACGAGGAATTAAATGGAAGCAAATTATACGACATAATAGACATAAAAGGGTTGACAATAAGAGTACCGCCTTGGAGCGGTCAGTGGGAAACAAACATGTTCTATCATATGATGCACTAAACCCTAAATCTTACACGACTGTCCTCTCATTAGGGGGGATCGGTGTAAATAAAGAAGTCTCTATCAGGCTAAATACACTAACAACTAGGCAGAACTAAATCGCCGACATAAGTTTGACACATATAGATGATCATGTATATATAAAATTAACAAGTATAACATAGTATAAGGCGCGAGTGCAGAGAAACATTTCCATCGCTTTCAGGATATAGATAGACGTCATTATAGGGTCAACAATCTGTCGGGCCATCGCGCAATCATAACGGAAACCATAGTGGTAAACTGTAAATGGGTCATCGAAGCACTTATATTATTATAATAACAATAACGACTATGACATTAAGGCCAAAATAACAGATAAGTGTATCCATCCCATTTATATCATCCTCAAATACTCTGTGGAAATATACCGCATTATTATAACAACCGTTTAAAATCTCCACATTTATAAGTCCTAGTTTGTGTACATAGACTACTCGCCTTTCTGTAGACGCAGATTCATAATTCATGTGGCAATCGGTAACAAATTGTTGTTATAAAGCTCACATACGGCCATTATCAAGTTGCAACTGTGAATGTCAAGCATGTTATTAACTTTTCAAGAGACCTATATTTCAAATATAACGCCTAGCTCTGTTTCAAACACGCGTCGTGTTCTTTGGCTAAGTGAAAACGCTTTCGCTTTACTCTGCGGTCAAAAATAGCTATCAGTCGAGGACGACAATAAATCAATTTGAAACGCTTTCCAAACATAGCGCAAAGCAAGCGCTTCGCATATTGACAATAGGATCAAGTTCTGACAATGTACTTTTATAATTATGTTCTTTCATAATTTCCTGCCTTTTTTTCTCGGTAATAACACTAAAGGTACTATAATGTATCATAAGGTAACATACTAAAACAACGAAACAAACTGATCTCATGTATATGTACTTATTTGTTGATTGGTGACTCTACTTTGAATATGCTATGGCATTACATATGTGTTCTGTACTGTATTTAGAAGGGGCGTAAATAATGATATTTAAACGTGTAACCCGACCCGATTGAGTAATATATGGCAATACAAATTGCATAAAAGCAAGATTATTTCGAACATTCATCTGTTTTTAAGAGACATTTCCCAATGTTAAGAATCCTTCACAGTTATTGCATGTTTTATTTCAGTGATTTTCTTCAGCAATAATAACACTGCTATGTTCCATCGGAGAACAATTTTCACATTGAAGTACCATATACATATAATGTTTACAATTGACATAATGAACAGCATCAAATAAATGATTTACAGTTGGATGTATCGACCGTTGAAATATTCATTTATTTCTGCCTACAACAAAAGTATAATCATTATAAGAAAAAGGACACTGCCGAGTTGTCACATAATAGATATAAATCAGGTTTACGTTTTTTATAAAACCTAAAGTTAAGAAAAATATCCAAGATCATAGTATAATGATTTCTTAGCATTCAGTCTTTTATAAACCAGACTAAACACATACGGCCTCTTCATGGACACCTTATAGTTCCTTCATGGCTATAACGGACATTTAAGGAGGATAAAAACATTATATCACTATTTTGTGAGAAAAGAAAATATTTAAAAAAAATCTTTTACAAGTTTATAAAAGAAAAGAAAAAACACGACACTATGTATGTTTAATGACTCATTTTTCCTATCCATAAAATCATGATACATTCTAATAGTTAAACTGCATTTTTTTATAGTCTACACTTTTATTAAAATATTTTAATTTATATACTCAAAACAAATAATTTTGATTGCACAAGTCATATTGAAACACATTGTTTAAAACTCCATACCTTTATATAAAACTTTATAATTGTTGCTTGTTTTGATTGCGTGCTTTGGTTGAATGTGAATGCTACAGTTCCTGCAATCTTGTCATGTCGTGTCCTCAATGGTTTGTTCTCTTGTCGCTCTGGCCTGTTGCCAAGTCATTTGGTACCTTCTTGGTGGCTTTCTAGGCTATTGTTGTTTTTTGGTATATATATATATATATATATATATATATATATAAGAGTGAGAAAATACATACATCTACAAAATACCTTTCAAAAAGCACTGGATCCCCGAGGGAATACGAAAATGTTGGAATAAATTAATTGATGCGGAAAAAAACATTTATACAGTGCTACAATTTATAAAAACCCAAGCGCTTTCGGCTTACGCCTTTATCAGGGGAAAATAAACACGAAAATAACAAATACGAAACAAAAAAACACTAAAATACACGATAGTCATGGTAGTTTAAATAAAACTCTTTAAAATACAACGTATCGTTTGGCTTTTTTGCTTACTTTGAATAGACACTCTGGAGCCAAATGTGATACTAATAAAAGAACATAACTGGTCGGATGAGGGTAACACTGTACGCTGACATTTAGTTATGAAGAGAGAGTAAAGATGTGAAAAAGATAATACAAACCCTACTTCAAAACTTAAAACCTATAATCGATACTGCAGGATACAGTATAAAACAATTCCAAAGCTAATAAAAACAATGAAAAAGGCTAAACAAATAAAATAAAATAAATGGAGACATTTTGATCAAGGGAAGTAACACGAATTCTAATAATAGAACATTGCTGGTAGGATGAAGTTAAAACTGTACGCTGACATTTATGATTAGTTATGAAGAGAGAGTGTGTGAGTGAATAACCCTATCTCAATACCTAAAACATAGAATCGATACTGCAGGATAAAGTAAAAACAACTCCAAAGCTAATTGAACTATGAAAAAGGCTAAAATAATATATAAATGGTGAAAATTGGATCAAGGGAAGTAATAAAAAACAGAGTATGTGTGTATACATTTATATATTCTGTAAGATGTATCTAGTCCCCTTTGTTGATTCCTATTGGATGTTTTGTGTTTAAGTGTCTTATCCAGTACGTTTCACGAAATTTACGTTCTGTGTCGGTTCAATTTGGATTGTGTTCAATGCATGTCAGAGACAAGTCGTTGAACGTGTGGCCTTCTGAACGGAAGTGTTCGGCCGCTAGCGACCTAGAAAACCTACGTAATTTACAATCGGAGCGATTGAGGTTGAATCGGAGGTTCAGCGCCTGCTTCGTTTCACCGACATACTGTTTTTATGCAAATCAAGCACGTCATTAAGTAGATGAGTTTGCGGATTTGCAGTTTGTGACACATTTGATTTCGATTTTTATATCTAATTTTGAAACCTATTTTAATTATTTATTTCTTGAAGCTGACTAATGACTCGCTTAAATTAGAAAAAAATTATATATTTCTTAAATCGCATGTGAAATGAAATTGTTGAGATCATTACATATTTTAATTTCCTCTGCAAATGTTATCATATCGTAAATTAACAGTGTATTATCTCCCATGTATCTGCCAGCTGTAAATCCTGTTTGCTATTTTCTTATTAATTTACGTAATACAGGTTTGATTCGGTTTGCAGTGGAACCTGAAACTAATTTACAAACTTTTATTATCTTTACCTGATTTACTTTCAAAATTCCAAAAACATTTAATCAATACTGAAAAGGTGATCCCTTGTAAGCAACAAACACAAACAAGAGAGAAAAGTAGCAGACTCTGTTTTATTGAGTTTTATTCACGCCTCTTAGCACCAGCGTAAGCGATATTCTACTTAAGATTCTTCTCGATAAATTATTCTCTTGTTGCTCTGGCTATTGCCAAGTCAAGTCATTCAGTACTCTATTTATGGCTTTGTTCATGTTTCTGACGTTTGATGTTTTATATTCATACATACATGATCAATCTTTGTATTAAACTTAGGGTAAGTGTGAGGTTTGGTGCACCCCAGAACCTGTTTAAAGCCCCAGTGGCCTACTTTGCCACTGACCGTTCCAAGGCGGTAGCTCTATTGTCAACCCTTTTGTGTTTGTGATGTCGTTTGCATTTAGTATTACTTTTGCCTTATTGTTTGTCTGTTTGCGTGTTTGTTTCTGTTTTTTGTGGTAGACTGTCCTCCTTGAATGCTACTTTCCCTGTCCGATCTTTTTATATTTCTTTATATTGCCTATTAATGCTGCCTAGTGTGTTCGAGAATAAAGTTGTGTTTTGTATTATTTACTCTCATTTTATTGGGATGACAGTATGGTAAGAGTGCGATTTGGTGCACCCTTAAGAAAATATTGTGTCCAACAGGAAGAGTAGCATTCACAGAACACAGTCACTCCAACACGTATTACAAAGCAAAGGAGATTCAAAAAGTACATCACAAACACATTCAGTAAAAAGCACATCAAAAACATATAAGGGTTAACAACAGGTAAATATAGATATAAAAATCGAACAGGAAAGCAGAATTCAAGGACGCCATTCAATCACAAACACACACAGAAACAAAGAACAAATTTAAAGATGAATAAAAGGCCAAATTAGACATTTTAAGTGATAGCCTATTATTAAACCTTTTGCGTTAGTGACGTCACATACCACGCCTCCTGTTTCTTTCTGGTTGAATTAATTTTACATTTTTTCCTGTTGTTAGACTTGTATATCTCCTGTTGATGTACCTGTTGATGTACCTTAGAACCTGTCTTAAACTCCAGCGGCCGTGTTGCTACTGACCATTCCGCTATCGTTAACCTGTTTGTGTTTGTGATGTCGGATTCTTTGCTTTTATTTCTCCTTATAATTATTGTTTGTTTTATACGTCTTTTGTTTTGACTGTGATTTGAGAATGCCTTATTTCCTGCTAGACTTCTGTGAGATGTGTGCATCAATTACGGTCTGGTAACTTTCCAAAATCCATTCTCGTTTGAGAAATTTATGCTTCCAGACAATCTTTTAATCACATTCCAGTCAAGTGTTAACATGTACCACAAACGATCCATTAAAATGTATGGTAATTTCCTAAGATTAATGAGGTGCATTATTTTATTACGATATAAAAAAACTCCAGACTAGGTTCAAAGAAACAGACATTAAATTAATTTACTGCACACGGAAATATATTGACCTTAGCCAAGACAGCTTAATATTAACAGTGGTGCGTAAATCTTCTTCGTATGCAAAGCATCATTGTTATAATAATTCCTTGTTTGAAATAATCAAGTATAACACTTTGGTTCAGCAGTTTTTCCTCACGTTGGCACTCATTTACCACGTAAATAACCAAATATAAAAATTTGATCGTCAGAAAAACATTTACTCAACTTTTCGATAGGTTAACGTCACATTTTCAATTTGCATCAACATTTGCATAAGCGTTTACTTTTTTTAGCCGGATACTGAGGTACGGCGCGGTGTCACCTCTAACTGCAACAAGACTAGCTGATGCAATGTCGCGTTGTCTGTCGTAGTCGTTGTTATCCGTCTACAGTACGATCGTTTTTGTGAACATGATACAAAAATTGCACAGACTAAGAATCAGACGTGTCGATGCATGTTGATCTTTATTTGTGGCTTTAAAATAGAATATCACTAAAACTAGTGATGTTTTAACTGGTAATTACTCATGACTATGAATAAGTAACGGATGAAGTTTTTTCAATTCGACGAACATCCAAAAATCCAAATAAAAAGTCGGTAAATCCGCACTAGCATGTGTCCCAACTGATAATAAACCCCTACTCAAATCTTACATTTCGCCTTTTCATAAGTCATACAATACGGGGTTTGAAAGTATTCATAATATGTAAATTAACGAATGAATGTGAACATGTATTTAGTAAATTGTATATATATTAAATACATCATGGAGGTTCGGTGTATTCACAACTGTCCTTAATCGTATGCAACGTCCTTTTGTTTGAGTCAAGGCGGTGATGTTGTTTATATTGTAGGTTTTTGTTTTTTGTTGTTGTTTTTCTTGACAGCTGTCAGGACAAACTGTTTATATTTTTTCAACTCCACTCTGGTCTTACACGTTTCGTTTCGGTAAGATAGAGAACATGGGTTGTCATGAACACACTGTGGTCCTTGTGTATGTTGTTTTGTTTGTTTGTTTTTCTGTTCGTTGTTTATGTATTTACTTATAATTTACGAATCAAAAGCCTTCATTGCTAGTTCGTTCCTTTATAATATCATAACTGCATTATCAATCGTATAGTGTTCGTTTCGATAAGATGGAGAATGTAAAGTTACACATATTCTCATGGCATGTAAAGGATTAACTTATTAAAAACATGGTATCCTTTATAACTTAATGTTAGAAAACACGCATTGTATAGTTTGACAACACTGTCATTAAAATACAAATTAAGTTTAAGACATTATATTTAGTTAAAACTGATGCTGTTGGTATATTTAACATATATCAAATTACAATCAGTACTTAAAATCATAACCAGGGCGTAACATTAAATTATATAGAGTAAATATGATAGATTGCTGTATGATCCAAAACAAAACAAATTTCTTATATTTAAATTTGTGCGTCTGAAAAATTTAATTTGTCACATCCATAATTGTATTACTGATTAGGAAGGCACAAACTTGACTCACACATAAGAACACATTATCACTTATTAAATTGTAGGGCAAATATTGGTCGCGGCTCCAAATAGCGGGTTGCCGGCAACACATACATATATCATGGCAGCCCTTAACATGTTTCACAAACGAGCGAATGAGCCAAAAGCCTGCTACCCTTAAAGAAGCCCCAATAGGCTTAAACAAAAGATGGCATGGCCAAACAACCAGATATCCTTAGTGAAGCCCCAAAAGGCTTAAACAAATGTTTATTCAAAATTCAAATTCTAAAGTAAAATGTTTCTTCCTTTAATCACTTAAAAGTTTGATATAATAGTGTTATGAATACCACACACAGATACTGAATTGCAAATAGTCATTGTGTTATTTATCTGTGATTTTTCTTTCCGTAAATACACACTTTTTTTGCTAATACTACTTATTACAGACTAATTCGTTTAGAAATGGCAATATTAATAATATTTAAAGATGAAATGTATCACATTGCTATATATGTTACTTGTGCAATGTAAGAAACCATCTGTTGTTATGCATTCCATACACGTATTATAAAAAATAACAATATTGAAATTTAAAAAAGACTTCGTTAAATAAGTTAGAAATCGAGGCGTAAAATAGGATATTTTATCCAGCCTTCTTACAACATCGATAAATATACGACTGTCGATTTTATTTTATAAAATATAAAAGTTACCCGGAACGGAATTTGAACCAAGTCCTTTGTGCTTTTCATGTGTGTTTTAAACCAATAGACCACCGCTATTTTAGGTACTCTAAATCCTAGCAGGCATTGTGCAAAAAACTAGCTAAATAATAGTAGAAATTTTGTCGAAAGTTTTTTTTTCTAGTTCCACTTTGATAACATATAGTCTTATACCAAGCAAGGTTAGTGAATATGTGCGGCAAAATGGACAATCATACGCATATATACTGAGGTGTGTTCAAATATTTGAAGTGCTTTTGTATATTCATTACGTGGTCCGAATATTAACTTTCATAACCATCTCTCCAACAAGCGAAAACGGTGTTGGGGGTATGAAATAAAACCTTAATTTCGGCTTTAAAATTAAAAAAGCATTTAATAATTTTTTTAACAGGTTATCCCATTTTTAGGTAAAACTTTTTCAATCGAGTTCTATTGTGGAAACATCCGTTATAAACTCCTGCTCATATAAGCTTTCCATCGCCTAATGGAATTAAGGCGAGACCACGTAATGTAATATATGGTCTTAAGATGAATGGCCACCTTTTGTATGTAGTATTATCAACCAAACAATTTAAGTCTTAAACATCAGATATAAGAGTTAAATTTGTTAACTGATAATACTACAAAAGCGTGGTCATTCATCTTTAATGATAAGTCATAAAAGGTTTTTTGGATTTTATTCAAATTTGATTTTGAGATTGCTTGGAAGAATTTTATTTGTTTATTACGATACAACACAAGTTTGGCTATGAGTAAATGGAGTTATTGGCAATATGTCAAAGTAATCAAATTTTAGCTTTTTACGAAATTTGCTACATATTCACATGATCAGTTTGACATTTTACGTGGAACAATTAAGTAATGAGAATAATGGATGCATGTATGTACACCGAAGGAATTTCACTAGATGAAATAAATAAACGATTGTCATACATAACCAATACTTTAATAAACTACATCTTGACTTCCGTCTTCACCACTTTATTTTATCGTCAGTGGCCTAACCGATCATTTGATTAATGTGTGTACATGCATGTGTACGGTACCATTGGTTTGGGTTCTGTGATTTGTTAGAAACTGGGACCATAAACCGCTGGCCATAGAATGGTATGAAAATACCATATTGAAGGTTCCACGTTCACCGTCATATGCATACCATATTCGGGAGGGATGGCTCAACATGTTGTGCTATTGACATTTTAAATATTGAGTTCTGCTCAGTCCGTGGCTGAGGGAATTTCCAATTTCTCCTTTCATGCTCTTTTTGTATACGGCCATATTACAACTTGGTACTACAGCTGGAAAGAATTTCTGTACAATAAAAACGTTGGATGCTCGACAATGCTTATAGCTGAATTATACGTTACATGTATCATATAATTATAATGGGTGTATGATGAAAGTCTTTTTGTATAGTTATTGTGCAGAGAGGCCATATTTGATGAATAGCATTTTTTTTAAAAATAGACGGATGTGTTTTTAGTGCATTATAATTCTATTTCGATCTAAATCAACTTCTGCCTCAGTAGAATATGATCTATTCTGGTTCGCCACTGTATGTCAGATTGTAACAAAATTCACAATTATTTAGCATGTTTGGCAGAGCACAGCTTTTGACATTTTCCGCCAGATACACACACTGATAATGTACATTATGATGGATGGAGGACAGTTAAGTGTTTTGCTTGTTATACGTACGTCCAACTCCATGGAAATATACCAAACCACAAGGATCAACTGGATTTAATTTATTGTGTATAATTGTTTGCTATTTCGGAGATAGTTAAAAGGAAAACGGGACGGCAATCTTGAAGTTTTTTATCCTTATAATACATATAGCGTCTTGACTTGTTAATCCAGTATCTGTATGACTTTATACCTGCTTGCATATTAATACAAATTAGTTGCTGTTCTCGTGTTTTTTCCTTTTCTACCAATAGGTTTAAATATGTTATTGGTTTTCAATATAATCAATAGGTCGTTCTATACATAAACAGTTATTCTTATAGTGTCTTTTTATAATTAGTATTAATCATTGAACGAACACATGTAAGAAAAACATCGAGTTTGCCGTGTGTCCATTTAAATGCAATATGGTTTTAACTTTGCAACATATTTGTTTCGATAGTCAGAAAAGATACACATATGAATGTATATAAGCATCAATTCTGAATGAATAAATGAATGAATGGTGTTTTACGGCACGTCGACACATAGTTAGGTCATATTGTGCGCAAAAACTGATGAAAGATGAAGAAATGTAGTAGTAATTAAAAATTAATGTAAATATATAAAGATAAAACTATTACAAATAAGGGATGATAATATAAACTATATATGTAAATCAACAAATGCCCGCCAACGGATATATAAACAAGTAAATAATTTATAAGAACATATTATAATGATTTATACAGGCTGATTTTTATCAGGAAATCTAAAACAAGACTGTAATATATAGTATCAAATAACTCTTTCATAGTATTAACATTGTAGTACCTTTGACGCACAGGATCAAAGTCTACACATTCCAACAAGATGTGTTTGACCGTTAACGGTGCAAATCAGGGTATACATATTTGTAATTGCTCACCTTGTAATCAATATGAATGAGTATAACGTATATTCCCTATCCTGCATGGGCTAGGACAACTTCTTCTCGACGAAGGGGTCTACTAGAAGGCCATTCTCCAAGTAACGGTTTAATTGAATGGAGTTTACTGTTAACTGACAAATCCCAAGCGGTTTGCCAAGAGTTACACATATATGTGTTAATACAACTTTTAAAATCAGTATAAGGTAATTTGGCATTAGATAATTTTTTTATATATAAACGTAATGCTGCTTTAGCAGTTCTATCAGCTGAATCATTACCACGTATTCCTACATGGCTTGGAAGCCAGCATAAAATAATTACATTATCAACTATAAGAGAATTGTACTTTTCTAAAAGTTGAAGCACAGCTGGGTAATCATGTTTCATATTACCCAGGGCTTGAAGAGATGAAAGGGAATCAGAAAATATTACAAAATGGTCATCATCAGATCCTCATGAATATAGTTTAAGGCACGTTCAATTGCCTTAAGTTCAGCGGAAAAGATAGAGACATTGTCAGGCAGGCGGCTCTTTGACATTTCCTTGTCTACGAACGGATTAAAACAGTCTGCAGCTGCATACCAATGCCCCGGTTCATTACTTTATACCAGTTCTTACCAAATTGGTTTTTAGTACGAATTTGTTTTGTTGCCAAACGTTATATGATGCATAACACATCAATACAGCGTTAATGTCGAATTCATGTACCTAACATTAAAGTACGTATATGTATACATAGAACATCATACACGAATACTTGTTTATTTTTGAATATATACAACGAGGTGGCAACTCTTTTTATGATGCGACTGCTTGCCACCGAGTTTAATTAATGCAAAAGTAATAATCACGGGTGTGAGATTATGTGTAGCACATAACTCATAATGGCATATAGTGTGAATGGCATTGACGTTAAGTTAAACCACAAGTGTATTATAATTATTTATGTATCTTAGTAAATTGACAACAGGCGCATTTCTTTAGTCAACACATCCATTATAGACACGCAAAGGAAGAACACATTTCTGCTCTCATTTAAAGAGTGTCTTTTAAGTTTGTTAAAATACTAATAGCACAGGTGTACTATAGTGTATATATTATACCTCATTTGCCTATTTCATTCTTTGTGACGTCATCGTTACTATTATGTGATAGTGGCTGGCCTCAACACCATACAATGTTTGTTAAATAGTAAAATAACACATAAAACAACACTTTCCTTTAATGCTTAGTCATCCTAACTACTAGTATATGCATATATCATCCACAAAGCTAAACTACGTCATAAAGTATGCAGGCTAGAGCTGTTACATTTGTATGTTTGTCTTGTTATGGGGGTTGGTGTGCGGGTGTCCGACCAAAGTTGACGTTTCAAAATGTCTCGTAAGGGTCCCATGCCTAGTTAGGGAATTCATCACGGATGTATGTCTCACACCGTGTTTTATGTGTGCCCCTGTTTTGTGAATTTATTTGGTTATGCATTATGCAAACTTAGGTTTATATTCAATGTTTATTTATATAGTCAAATAACAGACAATGCAAGTATATTTCTTTCTGTCTATACGCACTGTATATAGCTTAACGATTTTACCAGGAAAACAATATCCTGCCGCAAAAACGTTTTCAGCCGAGGGCCTTCTTCAGTTGCTATAAAATCTTCAACCTATTCCTTTTATAGCGTTTTTAGTTCAATATATTATTTATAATGATTTAAAAATCATTGCCATATGGATTAGATTTTTCGTATCTTTGTAACTCACGTACCAAGGTGGTAGTTACATTTTGCTGACTGTATACTCTAATAATGTCACTTTCGTGTGCATATTATTAGCAAGAGAAATATTTAATGTGTCGTTTATACGGAGCTAAATCTCGTTTCTATACGTTTGAGATCTGGGTTGGTACCAGATTATATTGTCCATCGTAATCACATCACAATTACGTTATATATGGCTTGACGCTGGGTTAGTACCAGACTATATTAAATCAGCCGTGTACTCACATTAAGATTAATTTTCTATTCTTTCTAGTTACTGTTTCATTTCCTAAATATAAGTCAGTCGTTAATCTCATTAAAGTTACGTTATATTTTGGCTTGACACTGGGTTGGTACCAGACTATATTAAGTCAGCCTTTACACCACATTAACGTAAATTGCCTCTCCTTTATATTTATTATTTGTTTTCCTAAGAATAGCCTATATTAAATAGGCAAGCTGACGCTTGGTTGGTACCAGACTATATTAAGTCAGCTGTTTAAATGTTTATCAATATAATGTTTGAGGTGGTAGTGTTGTTTCGGAAGTACATATATTACCATCAGTCGGGTTTAGTATCCGTTTTTCCGGGGTTCGTACCCGTTTATTATAGCTATTCACGGGGTTTGTACCCGATTTTCATTAAACAGAATGTTTCATTGAACAGTATCTATTTGTTCTTCAAACATACGTGCTTAATCTGGTTTTTACCAAATTGTTCCCAATGAATTATTCAGAATGAATAAGCATTAGGTCAATAAATATTATTTGATAACTTTTGTTTTAGTTGTATTTGCCTAAAAGCAGAAAAGTACCTAATAATTTAGGAACCAAAAGTCAGAATGAAAACATTCGACTGCCCATGTTAAGATATAATCCAACAACATACAATGAGCGTATCCATACTCACCAGCAATAAACATCTGAAAGAGTCATTGTCTATCTTGATATTTTAAATTTTAAATTCAATATAAATCTTGTGTTTACATATGATGACGTCTACCTAAAGCCCAAAAGGACGGTGACGTTTGATGTTTGTCTGCAATCTTGTCTTGTCGTGCCCTCAATGATTTGTTCTCTTGTTGCTCTGGCTTCTGCCAAGTTATGGAGTACCTTCTTTGTGGCTTTCTAGGCGATTTGTTTTTGTATTTATTTATTCACGAGCATCTTTGTGTTTTACTTACATTGCTTATTAATTTTGCCTTGTTTGTTAGAGAATAGTTCATGGCGGGGATTTCTTTATTTACACTGTTTTCCCGTTTTATTGGGAGGACAGTTGGGTAAGTGTGAGGTTTGGTGCGCCCAAGAACCTGGTGTAAACCCCCAGAGGCCTTTTGTACCACTGACCGTTCCAATGCGGTAGTCCTACTGACAACCCGTTTTGTGTTTGTGACATCATATGCCATTATTCTTTGTTGACATTGCCATTCATGTTTGTCGTTTTGCGTGTTTTGGGGTTTACTGTGTTTTGTGAAAACTGCATTTCCTGTTCGACTTTTATACTTATTTTTATTTATATTCCAATATTTTATTAGTGAAACAGGGCACCGACTAAAACATATAAAATGTATACATTATATTTATCATAAATATACACGTGGTTTGTTTTTATGCATCAATGTACAATTAACTTGTTGTTTAGAGATTATATCATGGCGGGGATTTCTTTATTTACACTGTCCTGTTTTAATGGGATGACAGTAGGGTAAGTGTGACATTTGGTGCACTATAGAACCGGTTTAAACCCCCAGTGGCCTACTTTGCCACTGACCGTTCCAAGGCGGTAGCCCTTTTGTCAACCCTTTTGTGTTTGTGATGTCGTTTGCATTTATTGTTACTTTTGCGTTCTTGTTTGTCTGTTTGCGTGTTTGTTTCTGTGTTTTGTGGTTGACTGTCCTCCTTGAATGCTACTTTCCCTGTCCGATCTTTTTATATTTCTTTAGAAATGAATTCGTCTAGGTCATTTATATCAATGTTTTTATAATCAACATTGAGTTCAATATTACCATCATCACCCTCATCGCCGAATTGGTTAAATAATGTTTTAAAATGGTTAAACCACGTCTCGTTTTGTATGTTTGGTTTATAATTTGATTTATTGGGACCACATGCTTTGATTTTACTCCAAAATGCTTTTGAATCATTAGCTGATGTAACTATTGAATTCAATACCATTTAATTGTAACACCATTTCTTATTACTGCAAACATTTTTGAAAACATTCTTTGCTCTAATATATGCATTTAAATCTTCTCCCGATCTAGTAAACCGAAATTGCCTGAGACTTCAATTTTTATTAAGTTTAAATTTACGACATTCACTATCCAGCCACTCTTGTTTTACTTCCTGGATTATTTTTTCATTTTTTTCCTTTTCAAGCACTTAAATTTAGAACAGAAATCTTATTATTAAATGCATCAATAATTTCACCCTGGCTAGCAGGTGACAAACTTAACATAAAATTTCTTTCATAGCAGTACAAAAACAAATCTGCAACACGTGGCGCACACTTAGTACCCATAGGAATACCAACAACCTGGCGGTAAATAGTTTTACCGTATCTTATAAAGATGTTATCCAGAAGAAAAGATAAGGTTCTAAAAACATCAGTACAAGTCCACAAATTATACTTATCAATGGGGGCGTTAGTAAAGAAAGCCCTGACATTATTACAAGCAAGAAAAGTTGTACCAGTTATGATACAATTGATATTCATATCTTGGTTCACAGTCATCCCATCAATATCGCCAAGTTTACCGCTAAGCACATTATCACTCAGAATGTTTCTAAATTCCTCCGCATTTTCTCTCTTAATTACGTACTTATATTCAGCATCACTACTGACCTGGTCATTAACAACATGCATCGGTAATCGAGCATTTGCGCGCAAGCACAATATTATTGGAAGATGTTTACACTCTGATCTTGCGTCCACTTTAAAGTCAACTTTAAAATATACTCCACAATCACTCTGTCATTACCAAACCGTCCGTTTACAATGTACAAACAGTAGGGTTTACAAAATGCAAGTAGCTCTCTTCCAAATGTGTTAGTTTTATCGTCAAATGATGCTCTTTGTATACCAATATCACCATTTAGTATATCTTCATATTCATTTAGTTCAGGAATATCCGGGTCAATGGAGGTAAAATAATCAAGTATTGCTGTTCTTGCATTCAATCACCAGCAAGCATAAGTTTACAATCTGCATAAATAGTCTGCATGTCAACTATTTCATTTTCTATAATTATAATTTGCATTCCTGCTGCTACTCTTCTATAAAATGGAAAATGTTTTGGTGGAATGTAGACACAAATGAGTATAAGGTCTGAAAACGAATTAAGAAGAAAGATTCAAATATCGGACAGGGAAAGCAGCATTCAAGAACGACAGTCAACCACAAAACACAAAAACAAACACGCAAACAGACAAACAAGAACGCAAAAGTAGCAATAAATGCAAACGACATCACAAACACCAAAGGGTTGACAATAGGGCTACCGCCTTGTAACGGTCAAGGGGTTTAAACCGGTTCTAAGGTGCACCAAACCTAACACTTACCCTACTGTCATCCCATTAAAACAGGACAAATAAAACAAATAAAATACAAATTGTAAATAAAGAAATCCCCGCCATGATCTAATCTCTAACCAACAAGGCAGCATAAATGGGCAATATAAGTAAAACACAAATATGCTCGTGTAAATATAATACAAAAAAACAATAACCTAGAAAATCACAATGAAGGTACTCAATGACTTGGCAGAAGCCAGAACAACAAGAGAATACACCATTAAGGGCACGACAAGAAAGATCATAGACAAAAATCAAACGCCACCGTCCCATTGGGCTTTAGGTAGGCGTCATCATAGGGTCCACAGCCTGTCCGGTCATCGTACAATTAAAGAGGAAAGCATAGTGGCGAACTGTAAAAGGGTCCACCACCAAGCATGCAATACGTTGCAAATTGATGGGGTCATAACCTCTTTTGATAAACTTTTTAACAAGTTTAACAAAGATAGTATGAAACTGATCATGACCAAGAATCTTACGAAGTTTATAAATCACATCACCATAGAGGTCAGGTTGTGATAGTCCTTGTCACAGAAGAGCCTTTAAATTACTTTTATATTTGGAAAGTAGATCAGGGTTACGATAATAAAATTTTGCAAAGGTTTTACGAAGTTTATGGTAACGGTAACCCTGATTGAGTAGCTTTCTAGTTATGCAATGATTACGAATATTAAAGTCCTCAACTCAAAACCGAATAAGTTGAGACACATACACCCCAAAGGAAGTTGCTCGGGGACATCCCCATCCAAGTGGGGATAATTAACAATGTCAAAATTAAAATCATATCTCTTGTCATAGATTTTGCTAATTATTTCACCATTTTCAGTCGAGAGATTTAAATCAAGAAAAGAAGCGTTATTATCAGATATATTAGCTTTGTTAAACTGAAGTTATTTAGGATAAACATTATTAACCATAGTTTGAAAGAAAGGGTTTTCAATGTTCAATATGTCCTCCATATACCGGGATATCCAGATACTCTTGTCAAATTTCAATAATATCCCAAACTCAAAATTATTAGATATTTGTTTTACATGCTGTTCAAATACATTCCGAATAAACATCATGACTCCACCCATATTTCTACCAACACGTACAGACAATTAAGCGGGACAGATAAAACATAGATGGTTTGGAAAAGCATGTTCTATTTCCGATTTGTCAAGCTCCCATGTCCAGATATTTGTTTTACATACTGTTCAAATACATTCCGAATAAACATCATGACTCCACCCATATTTCTACCACCACGTACAGACAATTAAGCGGGACAGATAAAACATAGATGGTTTGGAAAAGCATGTTCTTTTTCCGATTTGTCAAGCTCCCATGTCTCTATAAAAAACATTTTTGAAATAACCACCTAGACCTTTAATGCTCAGATCTTTAAGCTGTTTTCTTTGCTTAAATGTTAGATCATTAGAAATACGGATTCCACTTTTACGTAGTTCATCTCGACCGGTAAACATCTTAAAGGGACACTGTCCGTAAGTAAGCAGATATTGAGCATAACCAAATAACTGTCTGACTTTTATTCAGTGAAATGTATACATGAAAACATGAGCATAGACACTAAGAAGTCTGTAGTAATACATTCGTGAGTTTGAAAAAAAAACACTTAAATTATTATTTGTAAATAAAGTGGGACCCATCGTATTTACCTTTTCTGCGATCACGTGACTTCCATTAGCGCATTAGGTTTTCATCATAGTATGTATTGCGTACTATGTATAGCCCGGTTAGCTCAGTCGGGAGCTATGTCGACCACTTTACGCTCACGTTCATTATTATTACCGCGAGTGTAATTTTAGTTTGGGCTGCGAGTTCAAACGCCCGAAATGGTTTCTCTTTTTTTTTGTACCGCGATTGAATTCCGTCAAACAATCCTGCTTTAATTAGTAAATATTCAATAATGTTTAGTGTGTAATGTTTGCGAACATAATTAGTGTGTGTTTTATAAGCTAAAAGTTTCCCTTTAAACTTGTTTTGCAAGTTTGAAAAATTTACAAGCATCATACGAGGATGAACACCGATAGTTCCTGCACGTAGTTCTTGAGCTGGCTGTAGACCCCCTCCCCTATGATTTTCTGAAAGAACATACATTAATCTTCAAAATGAGACATGTGTGCCATCTGAGCGTTGGGGCTTTAGTGAGTTTTGGGGAAAACGTTGCGTTTTTAGACGAAAATCGCCGAAATCTGGAATTATTTTTTAAAAAAAAAACGGAAGATATTAGAACCTATTTGAAATGATGGAATCTTTCTCGGAACGCATCTCTACGTGTCCGACCATATAATTTATGGATCCGATACTTAAATATTGAGATTTTGGGTAATTTTTTTAAAAAATTGAATAAAATCGCTAATTTAAATACATTGCGGGTATTTAACTAAAATTAGAAATATATCAAATACAATAGAAAAAAGAAATATTGTAACCTTTATGGGCAGGGTAAGGTCCAGTGATTAAACAGAAAAAAGTTCCAAACCGCATGATGTTTGAAAATGCCTTAATTTTGGGGCGAAAAATGTGTGTTTTTGTCAAAAATCGACGGAATCTGGAATTATTTGTTAAAATTAGTTTGAACATAAACTTATCAAATTGAAGAAATAGAATGTTGCACAGCATACATATTCAAGTTTTTCCTGGCATCATATGTAACATATGTGCTCAAATATTAGCATTTTAGGGCAAAATGTTGAAAAAAATGACAAAAATCACATTTCTGTAATCTATTGGGGTATTGGGTTAAAATTTAGAAAAAATATTTAATACAATAGAATAAAGACATATTGTAACATTTTGGATAGACAAAGGTCCAATAATTAAGAAGAAAAAAGTCATGAACCATATGATGCTTAACCTATTGCCTTAATTTTCAGGCGAAAAATGTGTATTTCCGTCAAAAGTCGACGGAATCTGGAATTATCTTTTGAAAATAGTTTGAACATAAACTTATCAAATTGAAGCAATAAAATGTTGCACACTATACATATCCAAGTCATTTATTGTATCATATATAACATATATTCTCAAGTATTTATATTTTAGGGAAAATGTTAAAAAAATGACTAAAATCGCTGATTTCTGTAATACATTGAGGTATTGGAAAAAAATTAAAAAAAGAACGGACAAAATATATAACATTTCTGCAGTCCAATGTACAATAATATACCAGAAAACCGTCTTTCGTCTATGGAACATTCCTACTCTCACGTGGTGATATTGCCATTGACCCATCATATGTTTCCAAGGAGTGCGTGGCACGCTGACATTTTATTTGCTTTTATAAGCAAACAAGCCTGCTCTAGCTGATACCTTATGGGAATTTGTTAAAAAATGTCATAACAGAACCTCCCGAACAAATACAACACATCATGTACTAGTTCTTGAGCTGGCTGTAGACCCCTCTCCCCATGGGGGATTTTGTAGTATATGATTTTCTGAAAGAACATACAATAAGTTTCAAAATGAGACAGATGTGCCATCAATTCTGAGCGTTGGGCTTTAGTGAGTAACGTGCATGTAAACTATGTCACCTTACATTACAATTAAAATTTCAATGTACATTAAAAACGTTGAATATAAATTAAATCAAAACCATGTAAACATAAACATAATACATGTACTTTTATTAATATAAGTTGAGAAGCGCTTCAAACTTAATGAAACTATTCTATAATTTACTTTACACCACATTCATTACCAAAAAACAATATTTTTAGTGCAAATAGGTGGCTGTAACAACTGGTGTTCGTCTGTAAGTAAGGGTTTCTATATATCAAAATATTAATTAGGCTGTGTATAATATGCATATGTATACTAGCTGAAATTTATGTGTAACACAATAAAAAGAAATCAAACATGGCGTCCAAGATGGTCCAGTTGTGTCACAAGATCTGTAGGTCGGCCCAGCAGCTATTTCTCTATAACTATACTGTATATAGCTCTAGGTGCCATGTTCGAAACCCGAACTCGGAAAGCCTTCCCCCTGATACGAGCTAAGGACTGAGTGCCACGCGTAACGAGGACCGTTGCCGACGGCTGACCACCATTCCCGTTGTGTCACAAAACCTGTGGGTTGACCCAGCGGCGGTCGGCTGCAGGTCGCTCAAAGCTATTTACTATATAGCTCTAGATGGCATGTACGAGACACAAACTCAGGTAGCCTTTCCCCTGATACGACCTAGGTACCGAGTGCCACGCGTAGCGAGGACCGTTGCCGACGGCTGGACCACCAGTCCCGTTATGTCACAAAATACGTGGGTCGGCCGAGTGGCTGTCGGCTGAGCGGCTATCGACCGAAGGTCGTTCAAGGCTAGTTCCCTCTATATAACTGTATATAGCTCTATGTGCTATGTTCGAGTCTCAAACTCGGGTAGCCCTCACCCTGATAAGGCCTAGGAACCGTGTACCACGCATAGCGGGGACCTTTGCCGACGGCTGGCCACCGGTCCCGTTTTGTCACACAATATGTGGATCGGTCCAGCGGCCATCGGCCGTGGGTCGCTCAACGCTATTTCCCTCTATACATATATAACTATACTGTATAAAGCTGTAGGTGAGTTACGAGGTTCGAGACCCGAACTCGGGTAGCCTGCCCCCTGATACAGCCTAGTATTTGAATGCCACGCGTTGCCGGGACTTTTGCCGACGGCTGCCCAATAGTCCCATTGTGTCACCCAATCTGTAAGTCGGCCAAGCGGCCGTCAGCCAAAGGTCGTTCAACCCTATATCCTTCTATATAACTGTATATAGATCTATGTGCCATGTTCGAAACTCGAACTTTGGTAGCCTTTCCTCTAATATGGACTACCGACCGAGTTCCACATGTACTGGGGACCTTTGCCGACAGTTACCGGTCCCGTTGTGTCGCAAAATCTGTGGGTCGGCCCAGTGGCCGTACGCAGAGGGTCCCTCAACGCTATTTCTCTACTTATAACGTACACTGTATCTAGCTGTATGTACCATGTTCGAAATGCAGGTAACGTGGTAAAGTCCAAGTCGCCAGTTGGAACACGTACATGTTCCAGAATGCTCTACACGTAATGGGCTTTCAGAAAAATAAGGTGTACAGAATTCTCCCTGGGGTGAGGGTTACTCCTACTAGCTTACAGTCTATTTTCTATTGTACCGGTATTATATATTTTTTTAGATTTTAACCCAATACCCCCAATGGATTGCAGAAATAAGTGATTTTAGTCCTTTTTTCCAACAACTTTCAGCAGATATGTTATATATGATGCAAGGAAACACTTGAATATATATGCTGTGCAACATTATATTACTTCAATTTGATAAGTTTATGTTAAAACTATTTTCAAAAATAATTCCAGATTCCGTCGATTTTTGACAAAAATACACATTTTTCGCGTAATAATTAAGGCATTTTTAAGCATTATACGGTTCGGAACTTTTTTCTACTTAATTATTGGACCTTTGTCTATCCAAAAATATTACAATATGTCCTTATTCAATTGTATTAAATTTGTTTCTATATTTTATCCCAATACCCCCAATGGATTACAGAAATCAGTGATTTTTGTCATTTTTTTCCACATTTTGCCCTAAAATGCCAAGATTTGAGCACATGTTATATATGATGCCAGGAAAAACTTGAATATGTATGCTGCTGCAAACATTCTATTTGTTTCAATTTGATAAGTTATGTTGAAACTAATTTTAAAAATAATTCCAGATTCCGTCGATTTTTGACAAAAATTACACGTTTCGCCCCAAAATTTAGGCATTTCCAAACATCATGCGGTTTGGAACTTTTATTTGTTTAATTACTGGACCTTACCCCTGCCCAAAAAGTTTACACAATATATTTCCTTTGTTCTATTGTATTAGATATATATTCTAACCTTTTTAGTTAAGATACCAATAATGTACTTACCAGAAATCAGCGATTTTATTCAATTTTTTTAAAATTTAACCAAAATCTCATATATTTAAGTATTGAATCCATAAAAATAAAGTGGTGGGGACACGTAGAGATGCGTTCCGAGAAGATTCCATCGATTCAAATTGGTCCCTAATATATTCCATTCTTTTTCTATAAAAATAATTCTAGATTTCGTCGATTTCCGTCTAAAAACGCAACGTTTTCCCCCAAATACTCACATAAGCTCCAACGCTCAGATGGCACACATGTCTCATTTGAAACTTACTGTATGTTCTTTCAGAAAATCATACCCTACCAAAATTCCCCCCTGGGGGGGAGGGTTTCTTCCCTACTAGCTCACAGCCTAACGCTTTGCACTGACAATATTTTCATCTATACTTTGTCATCTGTACAATCGACCTTTATAACTTTATTCATAAATATAGCTTTTCTGACTGTGTCATTCTCAAAATTCTCTTCATCGAGTGGCACAAAAATTTCTTTAAGTATTTTACGTGGATGATCTTCAAGTAGTCACACCATTTTTTTCCCAGGTTTACAAATTCATGCTGTTTTCTATCCAATTTTCCACCTTGGTAAAGCATCGATATCAGATTGTAGCCATTTTCCTTGCGTATATGAGAAAGTTCTCAAATTTGGATTCCCATGTTTTTAACCCGTGTCCTTTTCACAGGGAACCCCTGTTTTTCTTCTCACATATTTAACCCGTAAGACCTAATTTTACACACCCTTCAGACTTCATTGCGTTCATTTCGTTTTTAACCTGCAATACTGTCCTATAAAAGAGTATTAGAGTGGACCTTTGGAAACGGCTGAACACGATGGTAGATTATTGCAGTCGTCGGTTTGATTGAGACTGTTCATGAACACAATATTCATAAAGATCAATAGTATATCATTTTACTTCATCCCGAACAATGGGCATACAATATGGCGGGTGGACATGTTATAGTTTGTCGTATCATTATTTCACCCACTTGGAGGATATACTGAAAACTTAACATTTACACTTCTTTGTATATAAGGACACCATTTGCCAATTACGTAGGTTCCGCCTTAATTTCATTACATGCCACGGGAAAGCTTATATTATCAGGTTTTCTATACGGATATTCGACAATAAAACGACACGTTTAAAAAACATTTTTTTACTGAAAAAATAACGATAACCTGTTTAACCATTATTTCATTAAATGTTTCAATCTTACAATAATGCAAAGTTGTAAAGCCCGAAATTAAGGTTTTATTATCATAGCCAAAAACCCAGCCCCGTTTTCGTTCTATTGAGGAGGGGTTGGATGGGGTAGTGAAAGTTAATCACTCGGACCACGTAATGGGGATATACTGAAAACTTAAAATGTAACTTCTTTGTGAAAAGAGACCACCCCATTGATTATATACTGAAAACTTAACATGTAACTTCTTTGTATATAAGTCACACCCATTGATGAAATACTGAAACACTTAACATGTAACATTCCCTTTGTATAGTAAGTCACCCATTGATGAAATACTGAAACTTAACATGTAACTTCTTTGTACTATAAGACATCCCATTGATGAAATACTGAAAACTTAACATGTAACTTTTTTGTATATAAGCCCACCCAATTGATGAAATACTGAAACACTTAACATGTACACTTCTTTGTATATAAGTCACCCATTGATGAAATACTGAAACACTTAACATGTAACTTTCTTTGTACATAAGACAACCCATCGATGAAAATACTGAAAACTTAACATGTAATTTCTTTGAATATAAGACACCCATTGATGAAGTACTGCAAACTTACATGTAACTTCTTTGTATATAAGACACCCATAGATGATATACTGAAAACTTAATATGTAACTTCATGTGTATATAAGCACACCCATTGATGAAATACTGAAAAGTTAACATGTAACTTCTTTGTATAGTAAAGACAACCCATTGATGAAATACTGAACAAGTTAACATGTAACTTCTTTTATTATAAGACACCCATTGATGATGAACTGAAAACTTAACATGTAACTTCTTTGTATATAAGACACCCATTTATGATACTTACTGGAAAACTTAATATGTAACTTCTTTTGTATATACGACACCCCATTGATGATATACTGAAGAAGTTAACATGTACTATCGTCTTTGTATATAAGACACCCATTGATGGAAGTACTGAAAACTAATATGTAACCTTCTTTGTATAGTAAGATACGCCATTGATGAAAATACTGAAGAAGTTAACATGTAACTTCTGTTTATATAAGACTACCCATTGATGATGTACTGAAAACTCTTACCATGTAACCTTTCTTTGTATATAAGACACCCATTGATGAAATACTGAAAACTTTAATTTGTAACTTCTTTTGTATATTACGACACCCATTGATGATATACTGAAAACTTAACATGTATCTTCTTTGTATATGGAAGACACCCATTGATGAAATACTGAAAAGTTAACATGTAACTTTCAACATGTAACTTCTTTTTATATAAGACACCCATTGATTAAGTACTGAAAACTTAATATGTAACTTCTTTGTATATAAGACACCCATTGATGAAATACTGAAAAGTTAACATGTAAACTTCTTTTTATATAAGACACCCATTGATGTATGCTACTGAAAACTTAACATGTATCTTCTTTGTAAATAAGATACCCATTGATGAAATACTGAAAACTTAACATGTAACTTTTTTGTATATAACACACCCATTGATGAAATACTGAAGAACTTAACATGTAACTTCTTTGTATATAAGTCACCCATTGATAAAATACTGAAAACATAACATGTAACTTCTTTGTATATAAGACACCCATTTATGAAATTCTGAAAACTTAACATGTAACTTCTTTGTATATAAGACACCCATTGATGAAATACTGAAAACTAACATGTAGACTTCTTTGTATATAAGACACCCATTGATGATATACTGAAACTTAATATGTAACTTCGTTGTATATACGACACCCATTGATGATATACTGAAAACTTAACATGTATCTTCTTTGTATATAAGACACCCATTGATGAAGTACTGAAAACTTAATATGTAACTTCTTTGTATATAAGAACACCCATTGATGATGATACTGAAAACTTAACATGTAACTTCTTTGTATATATGACCACCCATTGATGAAATACTACTATGGTTGTTCAGTATCGATTCTGGATACATCCTGAGATGTTTATTATTTTGTATGTGTTTCTTTAGTTAGTTTCTCAGGATGTGGACCTTTATTGTTAGAGAATTCTTTTGATGGGATGTAGTTTTGTTTACACTATCTTGTCTATTTTGGGCGTTGAAGACAGGATATTAGCGAGGGATTATGCGCATATAAAATCGATTCAAGCTAACCAGTAGGCCTTATTGCCTACTGGACCGTTCAAGTCGGTAAACCCTGTCTTCACCACCCTTTTGGTTGTTTTTGTTCTCTCTTTCATTGTATTTTCAAGTCCTTGTTAGCAGTACAGTGTGGACCTACGATGCCATTGCGCTCGGACGCTGTGGTTTCTATAGACCCTATATCTCATTTTAACACTGTAACTTCTTTGTATATATGGACACCCATTGATGATACACTGAAAAGTTAAAATGTAACTTCTTTATTTATAAGACACCCATTGATTGAAATACTGAAATCTTAACATGAACTTCTTTGTATATAAGACACCCATTGATGAAATACTGAAAACTTAACATGTAACTTTTTTGTATATAAGACACCCATTGATGAAATACTGAAAACTTAACATGTAACTTCTTTATATATAAGACACCCATTGATGATACACTGAAAACTTAACAAGTAACTTCTTTGTACTATAAGACACCCATTGATAAAATACCTGAAAACTTAACATGTTAACTTCTTTGTATATAAGACACCCATTGATGAAATACTGAAAACTTAACATGTAACTTCTTTGTATATAAGACACCCATTGATGATATACTGTAAAACTTAACATGTAACTTCTTTGTATATAAGACACCCATTGATGAAATACTGAAAACTTAACAAGTAATATCTTCTTTGTATATAAGACACCCATTGATGAAATACTGAAAACTTAACATGTAACTTCTTTGTATATAAGACACCCATTGATGAAATACTGAAAACTTAACATGTAACTTCTTTGTATATAAGACACCCATTGATGAAATACTGAAAAATTACATGTAACTTCTTTGTATATAAGACAAACCCATTGATGAAATACTGAAAACTTAACATGTAACTTCTTTGTATATAAGACACCCATTGATGAAATACACTGCAACTTAACATGTAACTTCTTTGTATATAAGACACCCATTGATGAAATACTGAAAACTTAACATGTAACTTCTTTGTATATAAGTCACCCATTGATGAAATACTGAAAACTTACATGTAACTTCTTTGTCTAAATATCTGCAAGGTAATATTACATATAAAATTCGAACAGGAAAAGTAGCATTCAAGGGACGACAGTCAAACACAACACTCACAGAAACCAAGAACACATTTAACGATGACACATAATGCAAATAAGATATCACAAACACACAAACGGTTGACAATACACGGTCAGTGACAAAAAATGCCGCTGGGGGTTTAAACCAGAGTACTGGGTGCGCCAAACCCAACACTTACCCTACAGTCATCCCAATGAAATGGGGCTGTGTAAATAAAGAAATCCAGCAATGAACTATTCTCTAAACCGACAAGGCGGGATTAATATGCAATATAAGTAAAACACAAAGATGCTCGGTGTATAAATTGACGATTTTTAAATAATCTGTATTTATTAAATGGGATAAAACACATTCTGTGTACCTGTGTGCGTATTAAAAAACATTGTATACTCGGTTGTTTTGCAGAAATTAAATCATTCCCAGCTTCTGTGATTTTATCGGGCCGATAATCGTATAAGGTAGATTAGTTTACTATTTTTCTAATAAAATACCCAGCATGATAATTGTTTACGTTGACACTTTTTCTATTTCCTCCTCGCTGTCCCCTTGATTTAATATAATGATGACGCTATCTAATAATCGATTAAAAATACACAATACTTTGTAATGATACGACGTGATTTATTTGATATCATTGATGGACTGTTAACTTCAAGGGCACTTAAGTAAACTAAATAAAAGTACGCCGGCGTTTTAAAGCAGTCTAGTCTCCAGAGAAAGTTTGATGAAAGCTGAACATTTACAATATTAAAGGCAACTACTTACATCTGCTTTTTACCCTTTTCACTGGTGGTAAACCGGGTATCAAAGCAAATTGATTCTCGACGAAAACAGTCACGGTTGTGCAACGATAGTGATATCGATTGCGTCACGAATAGTCAATGTCTGTTTACCAACGTAGATTTGAATGACATGGTAACTATTTTGTATTCTAGCTAGTTTATATTCCGAAATATAACATTAAACGCTTAATATATGAGTTAAATAAATATGTTTGAAGAAGTATTTGCATAGATTCTCTATAAGCAACATGTTACATCGATTTGGAAAACGAACGATTTCTTTAAAAAAAAAAAGTGAAACGTATAGCACTTTGATATATTATGCTTTATCAGAACATATACACAATTAGAAAGTAATATTTAATTAATTTTAATG
>JAWPHD010020235.1:0-32616 GCA_037043455.1 Cyrtodaria siliqua | reverse complement strand
TGGCAAGTAAGTATACTAATATTAAAGAAACTAACCCGTCAAATAATGGCAAAATTACACATCAAAACGGTTTATGGACTGGCAAGTAAGTATACTAATATAAAAGAAACTAACCCGTCAAATAATGGCAAAATTACACATCAAAACGGTTTATGGAATGGCAAGTAAGTGTACTAATATTAAAGAAACTAACCCGTCAAATAATGGCAAAATTACACATCAAAACGGTTGATGGACTGGCAAGTAAGTATACTAATATTAAAGAAACTAACCCGTCAAATAATGGCAAAATTACACATCAGAACGGTTGATGGACTGGCAAGTAAGTGTACTAATATTAAAGAAACTAACCCGTCAAATAATGGCAAAATTACACATCAAAACGGTTGATGGACTGGCAAGTAAGTATACTTATATTAAAGAAACTAACCCGCCAAATAATGGCAAAATTACTCTATAAAACGGTTTATGGACTGGCAAGTAAGTGTACGAATATTAAAGAAACTAACCCGTCAAATAATGGCAAAATTACTCTACAAAACGGTTTATGGACTGGCAAGTAAGTATACTAATATTAAAGAAACTAACCCGTCAAATAATGGCAAATTTACTCTACAAAACGGTTTATGGACTGGCAAGTAAGTATACTAATATTAAAGAAACTAACCCGTCAAATAATGGCAAAATTACACTACAAAACGGTTGATGGACTGGCAAATAAGTGTACTAATATTAAAGAAACTAACCCGTCAAATAATGGCAAAATTACACATCAAAACGGTTTATGGAC
Source organism: Cyrtodaria siliqua (assembly GCA_037043455.1). NCBI lineage: Eukaryota > Metazoa > Mollusca > Bivalvia > Adapedonta > Hiatellidae > Cyrtodaria > Cyrtodaria siliqua. Next base: position 31,826 of record JAWPHD010020235.1, on the reverse strand, counting down.
TGGCAAGTAAGTGTACTAATATTAAAGAAACTAACCCGTCAAATAATGGCAAAATTACACTACAAAACGGTTTATGGACTGGCAAGTAAGTGTACTAATATTAAAGAAACTAACCCGTCAAATAATGGCAAAATTACACATCAAAACGGTTGATGGACTGGCAAGTAAGTATACTAATATTAAAGAAACTAACCCGCCAAATAATGGCAAAATTACTCTACAAAACGGTTTATGGACTGGCAAGTAAGTATACTAATATTAAAGAAACTAACCCGCCAAATAATGGCAAAATTACACATCAAAACGGTTGATGGACTGGCAAGTAAGTATACTAATATTAAAGAAACTAACCCGCCAAATAATGGCAAAATTACACATCAAAACGGTTTATGGACTGGCAAGTAAGTGTACTAATATTAAAGAAACTAACCCGTCAAATAATGGCAAAATTACACATCAAAACGGTTGATGGACTGGCAAGTAAGTATACTAATATTAAAGAAACTAACCCGCCAAATAATGGCAAAATTACACTACAAAACGGTTTATGGACTGGCAAGTAAGTGTACTAATATTAAAGAAACTAACCCGCCAAATAATGGCAAAATTACTCTACAAAACGGTTTATGGACTGGCAAGTAAGTGTACTAATATTAAAGAAACTAACCCGCCAAACAATGGCAAAATTACTCTACACAACGGTTTATCAAAACTCTATCCAGGTGTTTAGGCCATATAAAAATGTACATGTGCCGATTAGAAGTATAGGATTTTTCATGGGTTCTTAAAATACCCATGACTGAATATGCGCAAAAATGAATTATGAGTAGGTAACTCCCTAAATTCAATGCTCCAGTTATAGGGTTTGACCTGGCTGGCTAAATCCGTTGATGAGAGCCTGTATCTCCCCAACACACACCCTACCACCGCTACCTACGCCCCCTCCCCCCACCCCACCTTCACACTGCCACGATACGCATATACCATGGGAATCATCTGGGAATCATGCTGTATACTAGTCCAGTGGTCCATAGCCCAGTTTGCAAAAACATAAATAAAAAATGCTGTCACTGGTCCGTGTAGAAAGTGACGAATGGGACTTCAAATTGCATAAACAATCCCGGACTAGCTGTATACCCGATTGTTAAAGCAAATGTATAGTGTAGCTTAATAATTCGATACAAATATCGTTACTCAAAGATTGTCAAACGCGTAACATAAGTTATATAACAACTGCAAGTTAAATAAAATATATGCTCTGTTCATAATAATACGTATATTGCAATTGCATATTTATTATTGAATTTATTCAAAAAGTTGACATATGTATACTATGCGAGAGGCTTGTAGTTTTATGAAAATGTATTTTGTATAAATGTGTGTTCCAACTCGTTTCGAAATTATTAATTACGATAATTGCATAAAACAGCGTTTTTTGTTTTGTTATTTAGAATCAACAGAGACATGTGTCCCTTTAAGTACAGTGATATATGTTATGTATAATCTCCTTGTTTTTATTTACCTAGATGAATCAAAAGTACCCGAGAAATATATCCAAATACCCACCGCCCAAGAACAAGACAGCGGAGACTAATACTACTATGTGAGACTCAATGCATTTATTGTGTATATCAAATTAATAGTGTGACAATTACTCTTAACTTGGTTAAAGGTAAAAATAAATAATCAATAGGAAACGATGTCGAATGTTTTAGTTATGTTTTCCGACTATCACATTTAATTTCTTATAATATTAGAAGAAGAAGAAGAATTGAATTGAATTGAATTGGATTTTATAGTCGCACCAACAGCTAAGGTCATATGGCGACTTTCCAGCTTCCACTGGTGGAGGAAGACCCCAGGTGCCCCTCCGGGCAATTTTCGTGCACGGGCGGGCACCTGGGTAGAACCACCGACGTTCCGCAAGCCAGCTGGATAGCTTCCTCACATAAAGATTCCTAGGCCCCTGAGGGATCGAACCTACAGCGGTGAGGGGCAAGTGATTGCAAGTCAGATACTCTAACCACTCGGCCACGGACGCCCCCAGAAGAAGAAGAAGAAGTAGAAGAAATGTCTAACAACTGCAGTATATATCTGTCTAATAGTGATTTACAGTTATCTATATACTCTCTCTCTCTCTCTCATCCCCCCACACCCTCTCCCCCACAAACACACTCCACACTCCCCCCACCCCCCACCCCACCCCACCCATCCAAATACAATAGGTCGAAATTGGCCCTTAAAAGTAAGACAAGGTCTATCAAAGGTACGTTATTTTGGTAATGAATCTAGATGAATGCGTATGACGTCTGAAGACAGCTATCGTCTTAGAAGCAGAGCTACTGGAAAAAAAAATTGAACAGAAACACTGACGTGTCAAACGTACAGTCGTGATGACCTTCTTTTGATAGGAATGTACTGTACTTATATAGTGGTCTAGATCATCAAAGACGATTGCTTGTTTTCAAGACAAACGTCTTGAACTGTTCTTCTAAAAAACGTTTGAAGTTTGCTGAGATTTTGGTATCGTTTCTGATTGGCTGATACTGACGCACTTTCTATCGAAGATACACAGAACGGCAGAAAGACATTAAACTAATAAATAAATAAAGAGGGAAGCGTCATCATTATATCGACGAACCAAGTTCGGATAATCAGAAATGATTTAATAGCAAAATAATAATTACGGTCATGTGCTTCCGGTTTCAAATTTGTTTCTGCACAAACGGTCACGTGCACAAATGGTCAAGACGTGTGTACTTACAATCAAGCGTCGAAGACGATCAAGACTACTTATTTAGATGGATATGTGCATGAAGGTTGAAGAGTATTATGGCTTTCGGTGATTTAGAAATGGAGCTACAGCAGAAATTCTAGCGGCGGCAACTTTCAACAACTGTTACGTTCGCCACACATGTAGTAGTATAATGCATTGTATGTTACTATAAGTACATTTACGCTGCACACACAGTATACTTTCGTTTATCCAGTGTCATATGAAACGTATGGGAGACATTTTTTATCTTGACTTGAATGTAGGAATGTAGGAATGTTTTGGGGTATAGTTTCTCAATGATAGCAAATATTAAACGATGTTCTCAAATACCATTAACATCCAAATTAGCATATCTGGCATAATCTTAACATCGTGTGTAAAAGGTTTACTTTGTTTTTTATTTCGTCCCAAACTTCCTTACACTTCCGTACCTTACACTTCCTTACCTTATACTTCCTTACATTACACTTCCTTACCTTACACTTCCTTACCTTACAATTCCTTACCTCTTACACTTCCTTACCTCTTACACTTCCTTACCTTACACTTCTATACCTTACACTTCCTTACCTTACACTTCCTTACCTTACACTTCCCTACCTTACAATTCCGTACCTCTTATACTTCATTACCTCTTACACTTCCTTACCTCTTACACTTCCTTACCTTATACTTCCTTACCTCTTACACTTCCTTACCTTACCTTACACTTCCTTACCTCACACTCCCTTACCTTACAATTCCTAGGTTGCAAGAGTGTAGGTCAGGAGTGTAGATACAAAATACAGTGGGGGAAATGTTTCTCAAGACTTGGTCATTGTCAGGTAAATGTGACCTACTGAACCCAACAGTAATACGCTTCTTCCTCTCACCAATGAAGTTTAATAAGTGTGGGTGTTATGTTTTCGAAGTTATTACGAAAAATGTAATATGTGATGAAGGTCATGGCGATCTGGACCTTTGACCTTCTGACACCAAAACACTATGTTTTCCCCTCTCGCCAAGGGCAACGCACCATGAGTGTGATCGTTATGGTTTCAAAGCTATGAGTGTGGCAATATTGTATTGAAGTTGTAGCATGGAATGCGTATTTCCATATAAGGTCACGGCGTCCTTGATCTTTGACCTACATACCTAAAAACTAATATTCCTCCTCTCTCCTAGAGCAATGCAGTGTTTCATACGACGTGTGGCTGGTTTCGCAGTTTATTACGGAAGGCATACTTGTTTACGGACGGACGGACGATCACATACCATACTACGTATAATAAAAGTATTTCGTCCCATCTAATAAATTCTTAAATAATTTAACAACAATCCAAACACACAATGCAACTTGTTTCTTCTAAACAGAATGAATAAAAACCATGTAATCAAAGATGAAACCTGTTGTCGTTTGAATTAATGTGATTAAAACACAGTTCACGCGACACACATTTTACAAGTTGTTCATTATTCTAAGGAAAGTTCACTGTCGAGTTTAGTTTTACATATAGAGTATAGTCTTCGATAAGAAAATTAATACATTTGGCGGACACATTACGCGGTCCCGCCTTCATTCCATTAGGCGACTGAAAAGCTTATAAATATTAGCAGAATTTTATAACGGATATTTTGAGCAATAAAACATGTTTAAAAACATTTTTTACTGAATAAATTCGATAACCTGTTTAAAATTACCTATTAAACGTTTTAATTTTACAATATGCAAACGTTTTAAGCCGAAATTAAGATTTTATTTCATACCCCAGCCAACCCCGTTTTCGCTTCTTGGAGAAGGGGTTGGATGGGGTATGAAAGTTAATATTCAGAACACTTAATGAGGAGAAGCAAACACTTAACTGTAATATTGCATTCAGCGTGTATTATTCTAAGTCATTTCTCAGTTTAATTTTATATCTGTGGAATTGTTGAATAATATATCCCCCTCTTAAATTGATAAAAATAGAAGCAAAGGGACGTAACTGAATATGCGTCGATCTAATACAATTAAGGGGCAGTTTTGACAGCTAGATCTTCGTCGGGACCGTACAGACAGGAGGGTCTATAACAACAGCGAGTGATTTGAACCATACTGCACATTTTTAGCGTATGGTAAAATCCATGTCATGAAACTTTTCAATCGATGTAACTTTTTAAACAGTGTGAAATGAAACCATGTAACCAAATAATAGACAATATGATGTCCTTTGAATTATAGATTGTGTCCCCTTTTATGGAATTACATTGAAAGCGAATTAACAAAAGAAAAAAAATAGAACTCAAATAATCCTGAATATTTTTTACATGTAACCAGTTTAATATGTTACACTGTTATCTAGACTGTGCTATTCTTGAATAATAAATACTAACTTATAAAACTGTGTATATTGACAAAGTCACATATTTATCAGTATGTATTTATCATTTAAGGGTAGCACTGCCTAGAATACAAATATTCAAGATTATTTGAGTTATAATATTTACATTTTTTTCAAATGCAATCTCAATGGGATTACACACAAGGGGACATACTCCTTAATGTCGTTAGAACACAGATAATGCCGCACCTTTTTTAAGTAGCGTAAAACCTCTCCCTTTGAGTGACGCATGTGCGAGCTAATTTATCAGTAATAGTTTAAATTCAAATAAAAAGAATACTCATTTTTGATAACTTCGTAGTTGCTGTCGCTCTCGACCAAGATGTCAATAGTTTGTTTGAGTTGACCGTCGTTCCCGTCCTTTATATGGATATTCTGGTCTCGAGTGACACAATCCGCAACGGAAAAAATGTCTAGTTTGGAAGTCTGTCGAACTTCTTTCTTGAAACTCCTCTGCCCTGGGAACATCGTGTCTTACTCAACACACTATCCCCCACTAACTCTAGTGACTCATATCCCAACACACTATCCCCCACTAACTCTAGTGACCCATATCCCAACACACTATCCCCCACTAACTCTAGTGACCCATATCCCAACACACTATCCCCCACTAACTCTAGTGACCCATATCCCAACCGCCGGGAGATTATCCAGCAACTGGAATTACTCTAGTTAACATTAACCAATTCCCGTATGACAAGTCAGAATATGTTTTTTCGGGAATGTAGCTTTCTTATTTCCAATGTGAATACAAATTAAGTGCGCGTGGATTTCATGATTTCTTAACAAATGTGATGGACGCTAATGACTGCCATTCGTCACTAATATTTTACTTTAAAGCTCCATATCCTGTATTTAAATCGCTTTCTTCTTTGTTCTCGTGTCTTTATTTGTAAAGTCATGTTCACCAGCTCATGGCGAAATCGGGTATGGCCCTGTCACACTATAACGTTTTAGACAACGTATGCCGACGTATGAAAATGTTATCAAACACGCTGGCATACGTTGAAAATGAATTAAACAATCAATTGGAGCCTCCTTTTGACGTATACATAGCGTATTGCTAACGAGTTGAACGAATATATAACCTATGTTTAAAGTATGAGTAACTTATTCATAACTTGTCCCTAGCGTTTACATAACTTGTACAACTTTTACAAGCGTGTGCCCAGCGTACCTCTAGCGTTCATGACTTATGCGGAAGATATGCGCAACGTTAGTCTGACTTATGACTATCTTATGCATAGCGTGTTGGTGCGTATTGCGACGACCATATATATAGCTGAACCCAAAACGCTGGCAATTACGCTACCTGTAAGTTCTAAACACGTTCAGTAAGTTTTAAACACGTATTTAACACGTTGAGTAATTCTAGGATCTCCAAGAGGCGACAACGCGATATTTATCTCGCGAGGATTGTTAAATCTCGCATCGGGAAATCGATGTTCATTCATCCGAGACACAGACATACGAGGTTTTGCTTAAATCTCGCCTTCCGGTTTGTCGCCCGGTGTACTAGTCAATACAACCTCGTGAGTAAAAAGCATGATTATTTTTAGAACATTAATTTCACGGAAGTCTATTTTTAACCTGGGTTTCACGAAATGTCGTCATAGGGCGGTGAGTACAATGTAAGTAGAAAATAACGGTAAAACATTAACCTTTTCCTTCATATGAGAAATCTGTGGCTGACGACTTCGAAAACATCTAGGCAAATTAAAGAGAATCTCTATGAATTTATGTTTAAATATTTAATTTACGCTTAAACCATTGTGGCAAAAGGTGAAATTGCTCATTGCTAATTGTGAGCAATTTCTCTTTTTGTCGCAAACTTTTCAAAAGACGTCTGCTGCAAATGCGCCAACAGCCTTTAACAGCATGTGGTAAAGGGTAAACTGTATTTAGACATGAGCTGCAAGTTGGGAAAAGGAACCTTAATACCCCTGCGTAAAGTGCCGCCACGAATCAGAAATGTGCAGTCTGCACTTGCTAATTAATGTCGATACTTTCCGTTGCCGGCGTATATTCTGTATCAAGAAGGCTTACTCTACACATCTATATCATGTAGGCGTAAAGTATCGGTCCGGATTAGCCTGTGCAGTTTGCAGTACTTTGTACAAATGCAATACGTGATTTTCTCACGTTGTTGCTCAAAAGAGAAGGCGGGTGATGAATTCCAATAGTCGCAATTAAAATCATTTAAGCCATGTCATGAGAAAACCTTCCTTTATACTTCTGCGTAAAGTGTCGTCCTGGGTCAGCCTGTGTAGTTCGCACATGCTAACCCGGGAGGACACTTTCCGCTTCCAGGGTATAGAGGTAAAGGGTAATCCTTCCGAAAACAGAAGATACACGGGAGGCGGAAATTGCCGTTCCGGATTGGCCGGTGAGTACTGCACAGGCTAATCCGTGACGACACTTTACGCAGATGTCTGAAGGTAGGTTGTCGCATGCTCATTTGTTAGAAAAGGCGTCAATGCAAAAACACTCTTGCTTCGATGTAGAGTGCCTTTAAAAAATCATTAAAACGTCGAATAGCCTTTAAGGTCTAGCATTGCCTTGGCACGTATGATTATTTTTCTAGTGGCTTTTAAATATTTTTAATCATTACCGCATTGATATTCGTTTTGACGCCTCTACAGGAATCAACGTTTGAAAAAATATCGTAGGTAATTGAATTTATACTTGTAAACTTTGTGTTACAAGCCATCCCCTTACGATACTCTTCGTTCCGGTAGTTATTCTTCGAAGGGTTGCTGGTTCGAACCCCGGGTTAGACAACATTCTTACCGATGTTTATGTGGGAAATAAGTCAGTGGCTTGGACATAGTTTTATAAAGTACTGGTGAGGAATACACTGATGGCAGGATCCTATGGCCACAATACTGTTGAAAACGGCAATGGACGTATTAAATCATTTTAATCCATTTATTCTGCTTGCGGAGAAGTAGTCTAAATATGTGAGCCCAATCTTGGAAAATTGGGTTTCATTCCTCTGCGTAAAATGTCGTCAAATAAAAAAGATCTTCAGAAAAGGAGGAATTGCTTGTTACAAGCACTTTCTCATTTTTCCAAAATGTTTTCAAAAGCTGTCTGCTGCAAACACCGCAAAATTCGTCTGCATCTAGGAAACTGGTAAAGAATGTGAACGATTTAACGCATATCCACTTAGATACGCCTTTTTACACATCTTAAGCTGACGACTTTTGAAAACAATGTTTACCTAAATTTCCAATGTTAATTTGTTATATAACTTTAATTCGGCCGCTTAAACTGCGTTTCAAAATATATGAGTTCGACCATGCGAAAAGGTACAACTTGGCATTTGCGAATAGTGTAGATTCAGATCATGTTGTGCATTCACTCAGTCTGATCAGGATCTTACACATTCGCTAATCATAAATCAGAGCATCATAGAATCTCCTGGGTTAATTCAGATCAGACTAGATGATATTAGAAAATGCCAAGTTGTGCTTTTTCGCATGGACTGTTTCGTATTTGAGCCTCGATACAGTATTGAAACTCGGGAAAGCAATATTATATGCGGTTCCGATGCGGTTTTGGTGTATTCCATCCTCAGTAACTAGAGTGGAAATCATTCGAATAAAGAATTCATTCCTCATGAGAGCAATGGTATCTTTTTCCACAATGTTTTCAAACGCTTATTGACTTAGATTTTCGGTTTAGAACCGTTTTAAGTTCATTTTCTATGCGATTGCGGTACATTCTGATAACGGTTCCGGTGCCGTTCAGAGGCTGCAAAAGTGTAGCCTGAGCTGTTTGCACAGGTTATTTCTGGTTGATACTCTCCGCCTCCGGGGATATATGAACTTACAGTTCCGAAAATTGCGAATTGCACAGACTGATCCAAGTTGATTATTAATGCAGATGTCATATCGAAGCTTTTTTTTCGTGCCTTGCAATGAGCCTTTTCTATAGTAAAAGAACAACAGAGAGGAATCAAGATCAATATACACAACGGACCAATCCAGTCTTAGTCTACACGGTTCGCCAGGAGTTTCAAGAAAGATTGATACGTGACTAGCGGACATTCTATCCTGATCAGACTGCTTGGAACCACAGACTGAACTCAATCCATACGGTTGACAAATGTCAGGTTCTACCTTTTCGCGCGGACTGGCTCAGATATCAATTTAAATTGCCTGTATACAGTAATGCAACTTTATTTGCGGTTCCGGTGCGATTTCGGTGAATTCCATACTCATTAAGTAGAGTGGAAAACCATGTTTTCGAAAGCTAATTGAGTTCAGTTTTCGGTTCTCTGGTAGGTTAGATGCGTCTGTCTGTCTCTGTCTGTCTGTCTGTCTGTCTGTTTGTCTGTTGTCCGTCCGTCCGTCCGTCCGACCGACAGACAGACAGAGAGACATACATACAGACAGACAGACAGAGACAGAGAGAGAGAGAGAGAGAGACAGAAACTGACAGAGAGAGACAGAGACAGACAGACAGAGAGAGACAGAGGGACATACAGAGAGAGACAGAGAGTGAGAGTGAGAGTGAGAGTGAGAGAGCGAGAGAGAGAGAGAGATAGAGAGAGAGAGAGAGGGAGAAAGAGAGAGAGAAAGCGAGAGAGCGAGGCAGGCAGGCAGGCAGACAGACAGACATACACACAGACAGACACACAGAGACAGACAGACAGACAGACAGACAGACAGACACAAAGAGAGAGACATACAGAGAGACAGAGACAGACAGACAGACAGTGAGAGAGAGAGAGAGAGAGGGAGGGAGAGAGAGAGAGAGAGATACAGAGAGAGAGAACAGAGAGATACAGGCAGACAGACATAGAGACACATAGAGCGAGACAGACAGAGACAGACAGACAGACAGACAGACATAGATACAGTCAGACAGAGGCAGAGAGAGAGAGAGAGACAGAGAGAGGGATACACACAAAGAGAGACAGAAAGAGGGACATACAGAAACAGAGGGACAGTGACAAGAGACTATGATTGGATTGGTCCGTTGTGTAGACTGATTTTGATTCCTCTCTGTTGTTCTTTTTCGCATGATGTATATTCCAAGGCGCGGAAAAATGCTGCAATATGACATTTGCGTTAATAATCAACTTGGATCAGTCTATGCAATTCGCAATTTTCGGAACTGTATGTTCATATATCCCCGGAGGTGGAGAGTATCAACCAGAAATAACTTATGCAAATAGCTCAGATTACACTTCTGCAGCCTCTGAACCGCACCGGAACCGTAATCAGAATGTACCACAATTGCATAGAAAATGAACGGTTTTAAACCAAAAATCTAAGTCAATAAGCATTTGAAAGCATTGTGGAAAAAGATACCATTGCTGTCATGAGCAATGACTTCTTAATTCGAATGATTTCCACTCTAGTAATTGAGGATGGAATACACCAAAACCGCACCGGAACCGCATATAGCATTGCTTTCCCGAGTGTCCGTACTGTATCACGGCTCAAATATGAAACAGTCCATGCGAATAGGCACAACTTGGCATTTTCTAATATCAGTGTACGCATCCATCTAGTCTGATCTTAATCTAGTCTGATCTGAATTAACACAGGAGATTCTATGATGTTCTGATTTGTGATCAGCGAATGTGTTAGATCCTGATCAGACTGCGTGAATGCACAGCATGATCTGAATCTACACTAGTCGCAAATGCCAAGTTGTACCTTTTCGCATGGTCGAACTCATATATTTTGAAACGCAGTTTAAGCTGCCGAATTAAAGTTATATAACGAATTAACATGGGAAATTTAGGAAAAACCTGAAGGAAAATTACGCTTTTTCCAACAATGTTTGCAAAAGTCGTCTGCTAAAGAGGTGTAGATAGACGTATCTAAGTGGATATGCGTTACCAATTTTCTAAATGCTGACGAATTTTGCGGTGTCTCCATCAGACGGCTTTTGAAAACATTGTACGAAAATGAGAAAGTGCTTGTAACAAGCATTTCCTCCTTTCCTGAAGATCTTTTTTATTTGACGACATTTTACGCAGAGGAATGAAACCCAATTTTCAAAGATTGGGCTCACATATTTAGACTACTTCTCCGCTAGCAGAGTAAATGGATTAAAATGATTTAATGAATTTAGCGCCGTTTTCAACAGTATTCCAGTTATATCACGTTGGTCATAGAATCCTGGCATCAATGTATTCCTCACCAGTACTACATAGCACTCTGTCCAATCCATTGACTTCTTTCCCACATAAACATCGGTAAGAATTTTGTCTAAGCCGTGGTTCGAACCAGCGATCTTTGTCGCACGTGACAGTCAGGAAGAATAAGTACAGGAACGAAGAGTATCGTAAGGGGATGGCTTGTAACACAAAGTTTACCAGCATTAATTCAACATCCCTTGTCCTCCTTTAAATCACAATTAGGCTGTGTCATGCGAAAACATACCATAAGACTCCTGTGTAAAGTGTCGTCCCGGATCAGCCTGTGCAGTGCGTACAGACTAATCCGGGACGACATTTTCCGTTTACAGGGTAAAGAGATATAGAGTAATCCTTCCTGAAACAGAAAATACCCAGGAAGCAGAAAGTGTCGTCCCGGATTTGGCCGTGCGGAGTAGCCATAGGCTAAGTCGGAAAGACAATCTCGTGTGATTGTAACTGTTATAGCTCGTGTAAATTCGGAAAACGAAAATTAACTTCAATCGGACCAATTGCGTGCAGCGTGAGAATAAAACAGACATGTACATCTTTAAGGCTGAGTTTTTGTTAATCATAAGTAAATATCGCTAAAAAAGAGAATGAAAGGGGAAACTTACAAACACTATAAACATACACATATTGCAGTCTCGGTTTGATTGAGATTGTTTAAAAAAAGGTGGTGAAAAATACTTACTACCGTTCACGTCCTCTAGCCCCGGTTTGAGCAGAACTAAGTATTTAAAATGTCAACAGAATGAACGTTTTAGCCATCCCAAAGATGGAATGCATATGACAGTGAAAATGGAACCATCAATGTAGTATTTTCATACCATTCCATGGCCAGCGTCGTACGGTCACAGCTTCTAAAAAAAAAATGATTTGCCGTAAACATGGTAAACGAGAAAACAATGGGCGAAATAAACAAAATGGAATTTAGTTGGGAGCAGAGGTTATGAAGTCTGCGCATCACAAGTAACAGTCAAAATCTAAATTAAACAGCAGACAACATATCTTAAGTGTGATTAAACAATACACAGAGCCTTTAAATGCTAGTGGAACCACCTAATCGAAATTAACGCATTTGAGAATGTACCCCAGATATACCGATATCTGTATATAAATAAATATCGGGCTCCACAGATTGGAATGAATAACAGCTCAGTTCTATTGAATAAATACACTCTATATTTAATTTTGTTTTGTTTGCTTGTTTGTTTGTTTGTTTGTATGGTGTTTTACGTCATTTCAACACATGTAAGTTTATATATGACGGTCGATTTTTTGTAGTGGAGGCAGACCACCCACTTTTTCTGGGTAGAACCAGTACTGTACACCTCCCGCCATCCGTAAGAATATTTAATAAATACAAATTAGATTACAAATAATATGTGATGTCTTATTACTTATTTTCATAGTTAGACCAAATGATAGTTCACTATTAAAATCCATTATTTAATTTCTAAGCATCAAATAATATGTAGTAAACGAAGTCCAATTAAGCATTTAGATCAATACAATGTATATGTATAAAACGTATATGAAGTCAATGTAAAGCAATTAAATACAAACAACAAGTATTCAAACCACGGAAGCCTTTGATTGCTTGTTTTGTATGGTGTTTTACGTCATTTTCAACATAATAAGCTTATATATGACGGTCGATATTTTGTGATGGAGCAGACCACCCACCTTTCTTGGGTAGAACCAGTACTGCACACCTCACGTAATCCGTAAGATTCGACACTTCCTCACTTACAAGTCGAACTCTCATATGATTCGAACCCGCAGCAGCGAGAGGCGAAGGTTTACAACGGAACGTCGTTAACCCCTCGACCACGGAAGCGTGTATATATCGACTCCGTGAATGAATTCATATATGTGTTCAGTTTTAAGTCACCCACCCCACACTATAAGGATTGAATACAAACTGTTTTAACTACATAATATAAATATAAATAAACGATACTCAAGTTCCGTTGAACACACTACTTATCGCGTTCTTTTCTGTAAATATACAAAATAATGAGTAAAAACGTCATTATCAGAAACGGTTATATTTTCACATTATGTTTAAGTATGTGTTCTCATTGGTTTATTTTTAGCTCCCTATATTTGGAGGTAGTTCTTATTTGTTTAATTCCCGACCCCGTGTGTAGAACAGGACCCTGCAAATCCCGCCAAAAGACAAAGGGATCGAAGGCCAGCAGAGCTAATGGGATAACCCAAGTAATGAATACTATTTTAACCCGGGTTGTGCATACTGAATACTCTCTAAATGTGCCCTGAATACTACGTACCAAAAGGGGGGATGGAAACAGCACCCATATAATGGACTGTTCTTTCGTTGAATTAAGACAATTCCATTTATGTGACAAAGGGGTGTTTTGGGGGGAAATGACTGATCAGCAGCCAGACATTATAAACCGTGATCTGCCTGCAAGTTACTCGCATGCGCATGCTGATCTGGATTTACAACGGATGCAAAGGCTATTATAGTCGTGCTTAGCGGGTTAAGTGTTTAGTTATACAACTATATAATGTTTTTACTTGTTTGTAATTAATACAAATTCGTAACATGTTTAGTATTTTTTATCAGGGAACTAAATTAAGAATAAAGTTATACAGTTATTTGTAAAAAAGATTATCGTTTAATCAGGTTTAATATGAATTGTAAAAAAAATAAAATTATAACACTGAAGAGACAGGTATTTAAAAATGTATGTCTCCAATAAATCCTGTATGACTAAACCCTTTATGTTGCTTTACAGATTTGGGCCCCGTTTTATGAAACAACTAACGACCATTTTGATCGCAATCAATTTCTTAAATGCTTAACTATAAATTTCTCTTTTCAAATAAACGTTATTTCATTTCATTTTCTTATACATGTGATAATCTGCACTACGTGCACACATAATTGTCTACATCGAATGCTTAGGTGAAAAAAGTGAACGTTTTTAAAATTTGAGACTTATCGTAAGATTTTTAATAAAACAGGGCCCAGATTCTGTGTGCATTTTTCGATGAGTAAAGTGTCGTGCAAGCGTGATGGGTAATGCTAAGAAGTCTCCAATCAAAGCCTGTGGTATGTCTTAACTCTTAACATTGTTTTTCAGGATCTGAGAGAATTATCCCGAAAGGTTGATATGTCGTTCAAGCGTTACAAAGCCAATTCACAGACTGTCCAGAGGAAACCATTGGTCAACCTAAACACTAAATGCTGTTTTCCTGATTCTAACTGGATCGTAACTGAAGGAAGATGTCGTTCAAGCGTGACGGTGACGACAAGCGTGCCCTGGCAACGCTCAGAGTATGTAGCCTTTTTTTATTTTGTGGTAAATTTATATAAAAACATGAAAAACAAATCACTCAAGTTGGATGATATTATTGCATTATTTTGTTCACAACAAGATGAGAGTTTTTTAAAAGTTGCAGACTCTATAAAAATACCGTCAGTTTGATTTGTTGTGTTTGATACCATCAGTTTGAATAAATGAATGAATGAATGGTGTTTTACGGCACGTCGACACATAAATAGGTCATATTGTGCACAAAACCGACGAATGATGAAGAAATTAAGTAGTAATTACAAATTAATGTAAACATATAAACTATTGTGTTTGATACCATCAGTATGTTCTGTTGTGTTTGATACCATCAGTATGTTCTGTTGTGTTTGATACCATCAGTATGTTCTGTTGTGTTTGATACCATCAGCATGTTCTTCTATGTTTGATACCATCAGCATGTTCTGTTGTGTTCGATAACATCAGTATGTTCTGTAGTGTTTGATACCATCAGTATGTTCTGTTGTGTTTGATACCATCAGCATGTTCTGCTGTGTTTGATATCATCAGTTTGTTCTGTTGTGTTTGATACCATCAGTATGTTCTGTTGTGTTTGATACCATCAGCTTGTTCTTCTGTGTTTGATACTGATGTGACTGGCCGGGTTCAGACACACATGTATCAGTGCTTTACACTGGACACGTAAAAGAACCAGGTGTCGATAAAGAATAGGCATTAATACCCGGGTCCCCTGTATCCAATATACCCCTCTCTTGGACGTCCTAGTTGGAATACGGACGTTAACCAAACAAACAAACAAATCAATCAATACCCTGTCTTTATGAGCTGGAAACAATACCAAAAAAACGGTTTGATCAAGGCAGTATAATGATATTAATCATTGTTTAAGAAAATGTTATAATTAATTATTTGTTTTAATCTATGAAAGTCTAACCCAACAACAGCAAATGAGATAGCATGGCATTGACTAAACTCCATACATCCACCAAATAATAGAAATGACAGTTTAATATTCATTTTACGGGTGCGGGATTGATAATAGTTTACTATCTCAATCTATCTAAACAACATACACGAACATGTATTTGCTTTATTGAATTTGAGTTACTCAATATGTTATGGTGCAATGTGTATAGTCTGGTTAGTAGATTCCCTGTACTCAGTACTTTCAGTGCTTTGATTTGGAAATAATGTTAAAACATTAATCTTTATTCATGACATACATTCATTTTCTACTCACGTTTCATAAGTCTACGAAAGAACACACCAATAATCAGAGCGAAAGTATCATGATAATGAATTAACTCAATAAATCGGTTAAAACTTGGAATTATTTGTCTTTTCAGTTTAGGCGAGGGGTATAGGGGTAATATTGTTTGCTCTATTGACCTCACTATGCAACACTCAAGAATGAAATTTAAATCTTTGAATTTATTATTTGACTACAAGTTCGTGTATTGAAATATTGAAATATGTTTCAAAATGTATGTATATGTTTTAAAAATAATTGATAGTCCAAAATGTTTCTGAAACTGGTACATGTAAGATGTATCATACAGGATAAGGGACTGAACTATAAGTGCCACCAATGAGTTACTATACAACTTAGAATTTAAACATCTAACCTTTGCTTAATTGGATGATCAATGCAAATTGTGAGACAACTTTTCCATATTAAAGTAAACTTCTAAAAAAATGCTGATCGATTTGAGTTTGGATGTTATACTTTGCACTGGCCTATTTATGGAATAAATGTTCTTTCGGGTATGCATATAACAGTCTGATAACACCAAAAACTACCACTGATGCAATGCTTTCACATGTTTTCTGTTTAAAGGATTATATACCTTGCCCAAAATCACTTTGAGCATTATGCCCTTCCAAGAGTAATGTTGGTAGCAATATTTGTGTTTCGCTCAGGGTGTAAATGTACTATATTTTAACGTTTTCCATAGACTAGTATGTAATAAAGAGCAAAATATTCAAACACTGATAAATAATTTTCCCCAAAGCGGATTTTTGCGGATTTTGGATATGTTGTTCTAGGACCTAGCCAGCTCATCTGGTGCCAAAATCGTCTTTGTACCAATTATTTCCCCAAAAAACCTCCAACGAGCAGACTATATGAGTAAACTGTCCGGACAAAGCTTCA
Source organism: Cyrtodaria siliqua (assembly GCA_037043455.1). NCBI lineage: Eukaryota > Metazoa > Mollusca > Bivalvia > Adapedonta > Hiatellidae > Cyrtodaria > Cyrtodaria siliqua. The sequence goes on along the minus strand of JAWPHD010020235.1, from coordinate 15,070 downwards.
AATACACTATATAACAGAGACGTCTGCTTTAAAGCTCGGAAGAAATATGAGATACTCGGAGAAGGGTTAGTCAAGTCTTGGTCAACGACACAAAGTTAGTCCTGTCTCGGTCAACGACACAAAAGTGACCGCTGACACTTGACATTGTCAAAACATTAATGAGCCTTGCCATGCAAAAACCTACCTTCAGACATCTGCGTCAACTTGGCGTAAAGTGTCGTCAACGACAATCCGGGACGACACTTTCCGCCTCCTGGGTAATTTATGTTTCAGGAACGATAACTCTATACTTCTATACCCTGGAAGCGGAAAGTGTCGTCCCGGATTAGCCTGTGCGGACTGCACAGGCTGATCCAGGACGACACTTTACGCAGAAGTATTAAGGTACGTTTCGCATGGCACGACTCAAATACGTTATTCATTTGTAAAAGTTTCCCAAGTGGCCGCTAAGTAGGCTAGACTGTATCCATAAGAACGGTACAACGCGGACTTACATAATTATTATTATTATGGAACTGCGCACACGGTACAGTTATTCATTACGAAGAACATGTATTTTCCTCAATTATGGGATTTGTTTGGTGTATTTTCATAAAATACATCACATGTTCGGTAAAATTACATGTATGTCAAGATAATATAAGTACATTTGCTCAAAGGTCAGGATCAGGTCAATGTTCCAAGTAATAATAATAACGACACTCACATCTCGTTATGGGTTATGCTTAATTTTGCCACAATGATTTCAAAAGTTGTCCCCGGCCAGGCTTGTGACGGATAGGATTAAGCTGTACATAGTTTTATAAACTGTGCGGACTGCGTAGGCTGATCCTGGACGACAATTTACGCAGATGTCTGAATGTAGGCATGGCAAGGCTCAAATGTGTTTTTGCACACAGTGTTCATTGAGATTAGTCGAAACATCCACATCGACGCAATCACAGTCTTTTGGGATTTACACGGGTCAAAACTTCGCAGGCAGCCTCTATGAAGTTTTGGTATGTGATCATGGTGATAAGCGAACAGTGTAGCGGATCCTGATCAGACTGCGTGAATACACAGGCTGGTCTGGATCTAAACTGTTCGCAGATATCAGGTTGTACCATTTCACTCGGACCGGCTTATATACAGTAATAAGGTGTTTAGCAAAGAACTAAATTTTAATGCTCTCGGTTAAGTTGTTATTCAAACCAATATGTTTCTTTTTATTCCGGACATGCATTTTATCTTCCTTAGATAGTCGTTGCACTAATTTTCCTAACCGAAGTAATCTGGATTTTCACTGTTCGCAAATACCGAGTTGTACATTTACCTAAGTGCATGGGTGAGCTCATGTATAAGGTTGAACGTCATCAAGTGGACCAGTCATGCAGTTTACACTTTCCCTGTTGCAAGAAATCTGCAGCAGACGACTTTGAAAACATCTAGGCAAAATAGAGAAAAGCTCTCTGAATAGATGTATAACTATTAAAATAAAGTTGAAAACATTGTGAGGAAAGAAGAATTTGCTCATAATGCAAATTCTCCTTTTGTCACAATGTTTTCAAAAGTCGTCTGCTGCAAAGGCGTCAAATGTCGTCTACAAGAGGGAAAGGGTTAACAGCTGTACCCTACTAACCTTAGATACACGACCGACAGTGACAGTAACGTCTGTATTTGGACAAAGTCGTTCGCTGGTCCAGACGATCGTTTATCTTCATGTGATCCGCAACTTGGGAAAATGAGTCTCTACGTCTCTACGCAAAGTATAGTTCCGGATCAGCATGTGCAGTCCGATACTTTCCACCGCTTCGGTTGATTTACGTTTGAAAATACCAGTCCGCACAGGCCAATACGGGCGGAAATGTCGCTTCCGGGATATAGGTGCTTGTAGAAATCCTTCTTGAAACAGAAATTCCACAGGCGGTGAAAAGGCCTGCACAGGCTGATCCGGGTCGATGCTTTATGCCAATGCAAGAATCCTGTTTTTCTCACGTTGCGGCTCATGTGTGTTGTATCGTTATTGCCTTAGATACAACTTAACCGCTCCTATAGACTTCTACGTGCATCCCCAAATAGAAAATATTTATGGAAGGTGGTCGGATTGTATGGGCTGATCCGGGTCGATGATTTACACAGATGCAGTAAGCCTGGTATTCTCACGGCGCGCGTCAATTATATTCTGTTCTATCTTAACAACCCCCCCCCCCCACCCCCACCCCCCGTATTTCATTCTTTCACTTATGAAAAGACAATCTCGAAATAACAGTTGAATTGATAAGTACACTGGTCATCAAGATATTTACCAGCCGATTCATTGATCGTATTTTTAAAAAAATATAAACAGTGCGGACGTTTTTGATATTTTTCGAAACATCAGTGCATTACCTACATTAAGACGAAATGATAGGATGCCGGCATGTCTGCATCTGGTTGCAGCACGTCGTCGACGTAACGCCGTGAAGTCAAATTGTCATCAATAACGGTCCACGGTGTCCAGTGTCTTAGATGCCCATTTACCACCACATAGACTGGGGTCAAGCCTCTTTATCTACATTACTGAAACTCATAAAAGTAACCTCTAAATCGCACCGTAATCCGAACGCACCGGTACCGCGTAAAAATGAACATCAAACGGTCCCAAACTATAGAAGAACCGACAATTCAACGCAATAAGCTTTTGAAAAATTGTGGAAAAAGAAGCCATTGCTCGTGCGAGCAATAGCTTCTTTTTGCACAATGTTTTCCACGCAAAGTGTAGAGGATGCGGAACCGCAACAGGACCGAAACCGAAAATATTGTTGCTTTCCGGAGTTTGAGTTCTGTAACCACCAAATAGACTGGGAACCAGCCTCTTTATCTATCGACTATAGAGACCGGCACAGTACGCATATCTGGAGTCAGTATCTTGACCGGAAACCAAGAAGTGAAAAATAAAAATAAAAAAATATATACAAACGTAGTTTGAGGTCAATGTAGGAGCAGGGAGCTATGCCCCCTGGCGAACACTTGCTGCTTTTCTCACAATGCTCTTCAAACCAGTTGACACGGTAATTGTTCTTGTATACTTTTTCTTTGACAACCAAGCATGCAATATATGTTCATATAATGTTTGACATTTGACCTTTACAGGATGACCTTGACCTGCCAGTGAAGATTAAAGTTGGACATGTGGGTAAATATGAAATATGTAGTAGAAGTAGTAGTAGTAGTAGTAGTCGTCGTCGTCGTCTTCGTCATAGTCGTCTGTGAAACATTTGACACAAAGACAGAATGTCTGCTTGAAAAGACAGTACTTTTTGGAAAACAAATTGAGAAAAGTAGCAATTGCCCGTGAGGAGTAATTGCTAATTGTTTTTCCAAGTCATCTGGTGCAGAAGTGTAAGAAGTTGTATCTATGGAGTAAGGTTGTTTTCTGTAGATAAGTGATAACATGTAGAATTGTAGGAGTACTGAAGGATGGTGCATATTAAAGATATGAGCTGCGTCAAGCAAAAAGGCACCTTAATGCCTCTGCGTAAAGTGTCGTCTCGGATCAGGCTGTACAGTCCGAACAGGCTAATCCGGGACGAAACTTTCCGCTTCCAATGGATTTACACTTAGAATAGAGCTTCTTGAAACAGAAACTCATTCAAAAGCAGAAAGTGTCGTCCCGGATTAGCCTGTGCGGACAGCACAGGCTGATCTGGGATGACACTTTACACAGAGGCATTAAGACCCCTTTCCTGCTCGACGCAGCTCATATTATAGATAATTATAAATTTCATCATGATTAATTATTATGACACCTCTTTTGGAAACCTACCTTAACATTTAGACTGCTAATTAAATGAAATGCTCTCAGGTCTTATTAAGAAACAGACCCAGTCATTGCATATTTCAGGGAGTTGGGAGCCGGAATATCCTGGCTAATGCATAACGGACAGTGTAGATCCAAGATCAGGCTGCACGTTCTGTGCGGTCTGATCTTGATCTACACTGTCCGCAAATGTGCATAATTTCACCATTAGCATGCTAAAGGTTTATACCACAGTGTAATGGTGTGGAGCAAGAGCTCCTTTTCCCTCATTGCTTTTTAAACTTTTCCTCTACAAAAGTGGGAAATACACAATATGAGTAAATAAGGCTTATTATATCTGTGTAAAGTACCTGATCAGCAATCTATAATAATCTGTGCAGGCTCATCTGGGCTGACATTTTCCGCCTCTGAGAGATTAGGATAGGGGTGTAGAAGAATTATGTTTGAAATAGAAATGCACTGAAGTCAGAAAGTGTTGGCCGAGATTAGCCTGTAGGGATCACACAGGCTTGTCACTGTGATCTGGGTACCGTGAATACTCGCTTATAAGACGCTATTTTTCACCGCTAAAGTGTATAATTATTTAATTAAAGTTGAAAACATTGTGACAAGAGGAGACATTGCTCATCATGAGCAATCTCTCCTTTTGTCACAATGTTTTCAAAATGTTTTCATCTACTGCAAAGGCGTCAAAAGTCGTCGGCATGAGGGAAAAGTTAAAAGAAAAATAGCGTCTTATAAGCGAGTTTTTACGGTAGGTACATACACTTCTCAAAACTGCTAACTACACCGCTCACGTTTTGGGTTATATATATCGATGGGTTGAATGTTTTTCAATAAAATAAAAAGGAAATACCAATTCAATCATTTTTACATCATTTCATTTTATTTTTTTCATGGGCAATGCTAGAACTAAACCACAATAAGCAATTACAAACGACCCATGTAAACACTAAAGTCACACTTTTCCCATATACATGGGTCGTTTGTAATTGGTTATTGTGGTTTAGTTCTAGCATTGCCCATGAAAAAAATAAAATGAAATGATGTAAAAATGATTGAATTGGTATTTCCGTTTTATTTTATTGAAAAACATTCAACCCATCGATATATATAACCCAAAACGTGAGCGGTGTAGTTAGCAGTTTTGAGAAGTGTATTAGGCAGATGTAATGATCTTGTATTTCTCATGTTTGTTTCTGCTTATAATCATCCCTTTCCAAGATATAGACGACTTTTGAACTGTCTGGAGCAGACACCTTTTGAAAACATTGTGGGAAAATGAGAAATTGCTTGTATGAAACAGTCAGTTTTACTCCTGCTTATCTGGACCTCTGGTCTAGGTAATAAATAGTATGCTGTTTTATTTTTTGAGGTACCAACATTTGAGCCGTGTCATATGAAAACCTACCTGCAGACATCTGCATAAAGAGTCGTCCCAGATCAGCCTGTGCAATCCGCATAGGCCAATCTGGGACGAAACTTTCCGCTTTTTGTAGAAATATTTGCAAATCTGCCTCAGTCAGTCAATATTTACCTGTACTGAACACTTATTTATTTATTTATTTATTTATTTATTTAATGGGGTTTTACGCCGTTTTCAACAGTATTTCAGTTATATCACGGCGGTCAGTGCACCTATCCATGCATTCTGGTATTTCCTCACCAGTACTACACACCATTCTTTCCAAGCCACTGACTGCTTTCCCACGTAAACAATGTTCAGTGGTGAGAGACGAATGAATCGGGTCGCAATGACTTTCATTAAACGTCGGAAAGAATGTTGGCCGAGCCGGGGATCGAACCAGCGACCCCCTGTATACCTTTGACTCAAAGTCAGCGACGCTACCGACTGAGCTAGCCGGGCTCGGCCTACTGAACACTTACCTGGATACAGACGCGTTTTGACGTGTCGGCAGCAGACAACATTTGAAAACATTGTGGGAAAACAAGCAATTTCTTATTTTTCCACAATATTTACCTCTTCTGCCTAACACTAATACTATTTTTTTATTCTCTACGTGAGATGCTTTGAATCTAGAAGAGCCGATAAATGATATACGAGGGAAACAGTTAACCCTTTTCCACATAAAACAAATCTGCAGCAGACAACTTCAAAAACATGTAGGAAAAATAAAGAAAGTCTCTATGCATAACTGACAATATATTGAATTGATGTTGAAATCATTGTGACAAAAGAAGAAATTGCTCATCCAGGACGACACGTTCCGCTTCCAATGGATTTACACTTAGCATAGAGCTTCTTGAAACAGAAAATAACTCAAAAGCGAGAAGTGTCGTCCGCACAGCCTGATCCAAATAGACAATTTTGACTCTGGATAAATTTCTGTCTCAAGAGGATTTAAGTCTACACACCTAACCGTCTGAAACAGAAAGAGTAGATTCTGATTAGCCTGTGCGGACTCAGCAGCACAGGCTGATAGGGGTCAACACTTTGCCCAGACACAATAACATGGTTTTCCCCACGTTGCGCCTCATATAAAGCTACAGATACGGCGAGTATTTCCGATGCTAACTTCTTTATTTCTTTTCTAAACCCTATGTTGTGGGTACTCATTAGAATAGTCTCATTGAGATACAGAGCTACAGATAAGGCGAGTATTTCCCATGCTAACTTCTTTATTTCTCCTCTAAACCCTATGTTGTGGGTACTCATTAGAATCGTCTCATTGAGATACAGAGCTACAGATAAGGCGAGTATTTCCCATGCTAACTTCTTTATTTCTCCTCTAAACCCTATGTTGTGGGTACTCATTAGAATAGTCTCATTGAGATACAAAGCTACAGGTAAGGCGAGTATTTCCTATGCTAACTTCTTTATTTCTCCTCTAAACCCTTTGTTGTGGGTACTCATTAGAATAGTGTCATTGAGATTATACAGAGCTACAGATAAGGCGAGTATTTCCCAACCTAACTTTCTTTATTCCTTATCTAAACCCTTTGTTGTGGGTACTCATTAGAATTGTCTCATTGAGATACAGAGCTACAGATAAGGCGAGTACTCCTCATGCTAACTTCTTTATTTCTCCTCTAAACCCTATGTTGTGGGTACTCATTAGAATAGTCTCATTGAGATACAAAGCTACAGATAAGGGGAGTATTTCCCAATGTAACTTCCTTATTTCTCCTCTAAACCCTGTGTTGTGGGTACTCATTAGAATAGTCTCATTGAGATACAAAGCTACAGATAAGGCGAGTATTTCCCATGCTAACTTCTTTATTTCTCCTCTAAACCCTGTGTTGTGGGTACTCATTAGAATAGTCTCATTGAGATATAGACCTACAGATAAGGCGAGTATTCCTCATGCTAATTTCTTTATTTCTTCTCTAAACCCTTTGTTGTGGTTACTCATTAGAATAGTCTCATTGAGATACAAAGCTACAGATAAGGCGAGTATTTCCCATGCTAACGTCTTTATTTCTTCTCTAAACCCTATGTTGTGGGTACTCATTAGAATAGTCTCATTGAGATACAAAGCTACAGATAAGGCGAGTATTTCCCAACCTAACTTTCTTTATTCCTTATCTAAACCCTTTGTTGTGGGTACTCATTAGAATTGTCTCATTGAGATACAGAGCTACAGATAAGGCGATTACTCCTCATGCTAACTTCTTTATTTCTCCTCTAAACCCTATGTTGTGGGTACTCATTAGAATAGTCTCATTGAGATACAAAGCTACAGATAAGGGGAGTATTTCCCAATGTAACTTCCTTATTTCTCCTCTAAACCCTGTGTTGTGGGTACTCATTAGAATAGTCTCATTGAGATACAAAGCTACAGATAAGGCGAGTATTTCCCATGCGCACTTCTTTATTTCTCCTCTAAACCCTATGTTGTGGGTACTCATTAGAATAGTGTCATTGAGATTATACAGAGCTACAGATAAGGCGAGTATTTCCCAACCTAACTTTCTTTATTCCTTATCTAAACCCTTTGTTGTGGGTACTCATTAGAATTGTCTCATTGAGATACAGAGCTACAGATAAGGCGAGTACTCCTCATGCTAACTTCTTTATTTCTCCTCTAAACCCTATGTTGTGGGTACTCATTAGAATAGTCTCATTGAGATACAAAGCTACAGATAAGGGGAGTATTTCCCAATGTAACTTCCTTATTTCTCCTCTAAACCCTGTGTTGTGGGTACTCATTAGAATAGTCTCATTGAGATACAAAGCTACAGATAAGGCGAGTATTTCCCATGCTAACTTCTTTATTTCTCCTCTAAACCCTGTGTTGTGGGTACTCATTAGAATAGTCTCATTGAGATATAGACCTACAGATAAGGCGAGTATTCCTCATGCTAATTTCTTTATTTCTTCTCTAAACCCTTTGTTGTGGTTACTCATTAGAATAGTCTCATTGAGATACAAAGCTACAGATAAGGCGAGTATTTCCCATGCTAACGTCTTTATTTCTCCTCTAAACCCTATGTTGTGGGTACTCATTAGAATAGTCTCATTGAGATACAAAGCTACAGATAAGGCGAGTTTTTCCCATGCTAACCTCTTTATTTCTCCTCTAAACCCTGTGTTGTGGGTACTCATTAGAATAATCTCATTGAAATACAGAGCTACAGATAAGGCGAGTATTTCCCATGCTAACTTCTTTATTCCTCATCTAAACCCTGTGTTGTGGGTATTCATTAGAATAGTCTCATTGAGATACAAAGCTACAGATAAAGCGAGTATTCCTCATGCTAACTTCTTTATTTCTTCTCTAAACCCTTTGTTGTGGGTACTCATTAGAATAGTCTCATTGCGATACAGAGCTACAGATAAAGGGAGTATTCCTCATGCTAACTTCTTTATTTCTCCTCTTAACTTTTTGTTGTGGGTACTCATAAGAACAGTCTCATTGAGATACAAAGCTACAGATAAGGGGAGTATTTCCCATGCTAACTTTTTTATTTCTCCTCTAAACCCATTGAGACGATTCTAATGAGTACCCACAACATAGGATCTGACAGAGGATTATGGAATATTTTGTGGTTTGAAATAAAAGTGACTGCCTTTATCTAAAACTCAGTGGTTACCGCCAAATGTTTCTACCTTATTGACGTCAGTAGTAAATATACATCAACACATCAGAGCTCCAGACAAGAGGAGCGTTTGTCATACTCTGTTCACGCTAAGTAACTGCCGTCTGCTCCTTTGTCAACTGCTTTGGGTTTCAAAATGAGCTGCGTCAAGTAAAAAAGGGTCTTAATGCGGGACGATACCTTCCGCTTCCAATGGATTTACACTTAGAGTCGAGCTTCTTGAAACAGAAAATCACTCAAAAGAGGAAAATGCCGTCTCGGATTAGCCTGTGCGGACTGCACAGGCTGATCTTGGACGACACTTTAATCAGAGGTATTAAGACCCCCTTTTTGCTCAAATATACATTTTACTTCCTGTTTATTGCAGAAATATAATTTAATTGTCAAACAGTTTGGATCTCAGAATGTGGTGCCTGGTCTGGATCAAACATGTTTGCTGAAGTCATCAACGGTCTTCCAAATCCACCACTAGCGCCCAAAGAGTTAATCTTTAATTTCTCTTACAAACCCTATGTTGTTGGATGAGACGATTCTAATGAGTACTCACAATATAGGCTTTGAATGAGAATAATGGGATATCTAGACATCTGTTAGACATGAAAATTTGCATTGTCGACGCAAAAACTTGCAAGACATGCAGTTATTTACTTTGTAATTAATGTATTCTTTGTAAATTGTATCGTGGGAAATACCAGCTTGCCCCCTCTCAAAAGTCTAATAGCATCTATTCAGCTATATTGACTCGGATCAGCCTGAGCAGACTGGTCTGGAATGACACACCAAAACTTGCATTTTCGACGCAAAAAATTGCAAGACATGCAGTTGTTTAATTTGTAATTAATTTTATTCTTTGTAATTTGCATGATGGGAATACCAGCTCCCACCTTTAATCCTCTTCATGAAGTTTTGACTCGGATCAGCCTGTGCAGACTGGTCTGGGATGACACACACAAACTTACAAGACATGCAGTTACGTACTTTGTAATTAATTATATTCTTTGTAAATTACATCATGGGAATGCCAGCTTCTCTCCCTCTGGAATGTCCATTGGCCTTGAATTGTCTAAATGACGATTCTAATGAGTACCTACTGCATAGCATAGGGTTTAGAGTAATATTAGCTACCCTACATTCCCCCACCCCAAATCCCTTTACCCAGCCCCCCTCTGAAATGTCCATTAGCCTTGAGTCATCTGTATTTGACTCGGATCAGCCTGTGCATGCTGATCTGGGATGATCTAACTCAGAGCTTCAGATAAGGGGAGTATTTTCCATGCTAACTTCTTTGTTTCTCCTCTAAACCCTATGTTGTGAGTACTCATCAGAATCGTCTCGTCGGGACGATTCTGATGAGTACCCACAACATAGGATTTGGTAAAGAATTATTTACTTATTGTTTGGTAAATTAAGTCTCAGACACTCCCTCTTTTTTAAACCTCTGGTATAACTGATTGTTATCAATACAACCTGTGCACCAACACTCCAAACCTTGCATCGTCTACACAAAATCTGGCGAGACATGCAGTAGTTAATTTATAATTAATAATATCCTTCATAAGCAACAGTAGGCTCTAGGACTGTCACAATATACCGGTATATAGATATAGTGCAATGCCGTTCACATCAATACGTACCACGATCCGAAGTCACGTTCCGCGATACGAAAGTCAGAGAGTCCAGGGACTCGCACTTTGAAATTTGAAGATAAATCACTGCTCATGATCACACAATTTCCCTGTGATTATATTTTAAAATTGATTTTACAATCTGTGTGATGTTTGGTGGAAGATAATGAACCCTGTATACATACATGTAACAAAGGTAGCATATGTTGAACAAATATTCAAAGATGCAACATGAACAGATGAAGCAATATATTGTGGTACATATTACAATACGGTTCCTGTGTATTGCAATACGGTTCCTATGTATTGCAATACGGTTCCTATGTATTGCAATACGGTTTCTATGTATTGCAATACGGTTCCTGTGTATTGCAATACGGTTCCTATGTATTGCAATACGGTTCCTATGTATTGCAATACGGTTCTTATGTATTGTAATACGGTTCCTGTGTATTGCAATACGGTTCCTGTGTATTACAATACGGTTCATGTGTATTGCAATACGGTTCCTATGTATTGCAATACGGTTCATATGTATTGCAATACGGTTCCTATGTATTACAATACGGTTCCTGCGTATTGCAATACGGTTCCTGTGTATTGCAATACGGTTCCTGTATATTGCAATACGGTTTCTGTGTATTACAATACGGTTCCTGTGTATTGCAATACGGTTCATTTGTATTGCAATATATCGTGGTACACTAATGAGCTGTTGAACAAATATTCAAAGATGCAACATGAACAGATGAAGCAATATATTGTGGTACATATTGCAATACGGTTCATGTGTATTGCAATACGGTTTCTATGTATTGCAATACGGTTCGTGTGTATTGCAATACGGTTCCTATGTATTGCAATACGGTTCCTATGTATTGCAATACGGTTCCTGCGTATTACAATACGGTTCCTGCGTATTGCAATACGGTTCCTGCGTATTGCAATACGGTTCCTTGGTATTGAAATACGGTTCCTGTGTATTGCAATACGGTTCCTGCGTATTGCTATACGGTTCCTGCGTATTGCAATACGGTTCCTGTGTATTGCAATATATCGTGGTACACTAATGAGCTGTTGAACAAATATTCAAAGATGCAACATGAACAGATGAAGCAATATATTGTGGTACATATTGCAATACGGTTCCTGTGTATTGCAATACGGTTTCTATGTACTGCAATACGGTTTCTGTGTATTGCAATACGGTTCGTGTGTATTGCAATACGGTTCCTATGTATTGCAATACGGTTCCTATGTATTGCAATACGGTTACTGTGTATTGCAATACGGTTCCTGTGTATTGCAATACGGTTCCTGTGTATTGCAATACGGTTCCTGCGTATTGCAATACGGTTTCTGTGTATTGCAATATATCGTGGTACACTAATGAGCAGCGTTAAGCAAAAAGGGATCTTAATTCCTCTGCGTAAAGTGCCGTCCCGGATCAGCCTGTGCTGTCCGCACAGACTGATCCAGGACGCCACTTTACGCAGAGGCATTAATACCCCTCTTTGCTTGACACAGCTAATAGAAACTACTACTAGTATACAGTTTGAATAAGCGATTTGCCAACACTACAGAGCCTGATCAGAATTTACAATGTGTGCAATTGTCAAATTGTCCCTTTTCCATGAAATGTCTCAATGACTCGTTAGGGGGAATTTTGTAAGTTGTTCAAGGAAATTATCATTAGTGTGTGCTAGGTCAAACTACTAGTACTTGGAGTGGGTTATTCTTCAACATCATTTAGGTTAAGTAGTCCAGGAAGTTTTGTGAAAGATCTGCATTGTTATCCCATAGATCTACTTAATTGATATATGAGGCGCGACGTGGGAAAACCGGGCTTAATGCATCTGCGTAAAGTATCGATCCAGATCAGCCTGTGCAATCCGCACAGCCTAATCCGGGTTGACACTTTCCGCCTCCGGTGGATTTTCTGTTTCCAGAAGGATTACTCTACACACCTATACCAATGATGAGGGAAAATTTCGGCCCTGATTAGACAGCACAGGCTGATAGCCTACGGGACGGTACTTGATGCTCATGCGATAAGCCCGATTTTCCCACGACACGCCTCATATGATAACCCTTTCCCTGGTACGTCATTTGTATACTCTATCAAATAGAAATATTCTCTAGAATATGAGGGCAAATGTGGACAAATTTAAGTATAATTGCACGAAATAATAGAAAACAAAACATTGTGGGAAAATGATAAACTGCTTGTTACAAGCATTTCTCCTTTTCTTACAATGTTTTTAAATGTCATCGGAAACATATGTATCAGAAGTCGTCTGTATTTGGTTAAGGCATAATGGACTTTTCCAACAGCATAATTCAATTAATTATCAAAGGTTTTCAATATTAGCCGAGCCCGGCTAGCTCAGTCGTTAGCTGCGCCGACTTCGAGTCACAGGGATTTTAATTGGTTTTTACGCCGTTTTCAACAGTATTTCAGTTATATCACGGCGGTCAGTGCACCTATTCATGCATCCTGGTATTTTCTCACCAGTACCTCACAACATTCTGTCCAACTGATTGCATTCCCACATGAACAATGTCCAGTGGTGAGAGACGAATGAATCTGGTCACATTGACTTTCATTAAACATCGGAAAGAACTGTTGGCCCAGCCGGGGTTCGAACCAGGGACCCCTGTATCCCATTTGACTCGTAGTCGGCGACGCTACCGACTGAGCTAGCAGGGTTCGGCCCGAGTCACAAAGATACAGGGGTAGCTGGTTCAAACCCCGGCTCGGCCAACATTCTTTCCGACGTTTTATGAAAGAAAGTCAGTGTGACCCGATTCATACATCTCTCACCACTGGACAGTAATTGATTATGTGGGAAAGCAGTCAGTGGTTTGAAAAGAATGGTGTGTAGTACTTGTGAGGAAATACCAGGATGCGTGGATATGTGCACTGACCGCCGTTGGTTTAACTGAAGTTCTGTTGAAAACGGAGTAAAACAAGCGTTAAATTAAACTTTCAATATCAACTTTAAAGTTCTTTTAAAGAGAAAATGGTGGTAAATGTTGCATTATGGTATTGAACTTTCAGTCTCGACAGAGAAGATATGACCTACTAGAAGTGGGACCGGATGCATTTGAAGTGTTTGAAGGGTTTTGTTTACTCCTCCATTGTTTTACCCTGGCACATGTAGCTGCTGAATCATCCTTCAAGCACACTAATCCGGACATGTGAACTCTTTCTTATCCCATTCCCTGATAGATATAGGCTCGTCCAAATTGAACGTATCTCAGGAAAATAATGGAAAATATCGACAATTGATAATGCATTTGTTTAACTAAATAGAAAACTTTATGGGAAAATGTGGTGTTCTTGTTACAAACGAAGTCTGTTGCAGACATGCTAAAGTTAGTCTGTATCTTATAAAGTGGTTAAATGAGTTTCGCAGTGTGAAATCTAATACTACGGCTTTGCAACCAGTGTGAATCCAGATCAGCCTGCATAGCAGTTAGTTAAGTCAGATTTGAATTCATTATGCTTGCTTTCCCATCACAATTGACCTCTGTACAATATACATGTAATTGTGGAAGAGTAACACAATGCCAGCAAATGACTCTTTCGTCGTCAATTTTGAAAGTGTACAGAACTACATATAGGGGAGCATTTCCCATACTGACATCTTTATTTCTCATCTAAACCCTATGCTGTGGATACTCAGTAGAATTGTCTAATAGAATTTGACAGAGCATTATGGAATATTTTGTCAGTTAGTCAAATAAACTCTGGTGCACAATCTTCAGAAAAAGTTAAGAGTTCAATTTCTAGATGAACAAGATGACATTTCCTTCTTAGTAAACAAATAAACTACGTCAATCAAAAAGGGGTATTAATGTCTCTGCGTAAAGTGTCGTCCCGGATCAGCCTGTGCAGTTCGCACAGGCTAATCCGGAACGGCACATTCCACTTACAATGTATTTACACTTAGACATGTTAGAGTAGAACTTCTTGAATCAGAAAATCACTCAAAAGCGGAAAGTGTCGTCCCGGACTGCACAGGCTGATTCGGGACGACACTTTCTACGCAGAGGCATTATGACCCCTTTTTGCTTGAAGCAGCTCAAAAAGATATCTCCAGTGATCTTGAGCCGTGTCATGCGAAAACTTATCTTCAGACATCTGCGTAAATTGTCGTCCCAAAACAACCTGTGCAGTCCACAGTTTCCGCCTCCTGGGTAGTTTCTGTTTCAGGAATGATTACTCCAAACATCTATACCCTGGAAGCGGAAAGTGTCGTCCCGGATTAACCACTCGGCCACGGAGGACCCGTTATATTTCATTAGAGGTGCATCTTGAGGAAAAGTGGTCTTAATGCATATGTGTTAAGTGTCGTCTCAGATCAGCCTATTCAGTGCACACAGGCTAAGCTGAAGGATTTATGCTTAGTATAATAATTCGTGAAACAGGTAATCCTCCAGATACGGACAATGACGTCTCGGATTAGCCCCACGGATTACGTAAAGTATCGGCATTGACCTCACTGCACGTTCTAATCTAGAGTGTCATCATCTGCATCCAACGGGCGAAAGAATATGGTAGTCTTTCTTCAAAACGAAATTATCACAGATGCGGAAAGTG
>JAWPHD010020234.1:0-32616 GCA_037043455.1 Cyrtodaria siliqua | reverse complement strand
GATCATTCAACATACAGATGAGTACACTTATAATGACTAGGATCATTCACCATACAGCTGGGTACACTTATACTAGGATCATTCACCATACAGATGGTTACACTCATACTGAATAGGCTCATTCACCATACAGATGGGTACACACATAATGACTAGGATCATTCACCATACAGATGGGTACGCTTATAATGACAAGGATCATTCACCATTCAGCTGGGTACACTTATAATGACTAGGATCATTCACCATACAGCTGGGTACACTTATAATGAATAGGATCATTCACCATACAGATAGGTACACTTACAATGACTAGGATCATTCACCTTAACAGATGGGTACACTTATAATGACTTGGATCATTCATCATACAGATGGGTACACTTATAATGACTAGGATTCATTCACCTTACAGATGGGTAAACTTATAATGAATATGATCATTCACCTTACAGATGGGTACACTTATAATGACTCGGATCATTCACCCTACAGATGGGTACACTTATAATGACTAGGATCATTCACCTTACAGATGGGTACACTTAAATGACTCGGATCATTCACCTTACAGATGGTTAAACTTATAATGATTAGGATCATTCACCTTACAGATGGGTACACTTATAATGACTAGGATCATTCACCATACAGATTGGTACACTTATAATGACTAGGATCAGCCATACAGATTGGTACTCTTATAATGACTAGGATCATTCGCCATACAGCTGGGTACACTTATAATGACTAGGATCATTCACCATACAGATTGGTACACTTATAGTGACTAGGATCAGCCATACAGATTGGTACATTTATAATGACTATGATCATTCTCCATACAGATTGGTACATTTATAATGACTACGATCATTCACCATACAGATGGGTACACTTATAATGACTAGGATCATTCACCATACGGATTGGTACACTGATAATGACTAGGATCATTCACCATACAGCTAGGTACACTTATAATGAATAGGATCATTTACCTTACAGATGGGTACACTTATAATGACTAGGATCATTCACCATACAGCTGGGTACACTTATAATGACTAGGATCATTCTCCATACAGATGGGTACACTTATAATGACTAGGATCATTCGCCATTCAGATGGGTACATGTTTATGGCTGAGGTCATTCACAATAGATGTGAGTACCTTATTCACTATAAATGTGGATACCTTTAATAATTGAATAGTGTGGTGTACCTTTATAATTGAATAGAATCATTCACTGAATATAATTGAATATTATATTATAGGATCATTCACAATAAATGTGGGTCCCTTTATAAATGAATAGGGTCATTCGTAATACAGATGGGTACATTTATAATTGAATTAGTCATTCACAACAGATGTGAGTACCTTTATAATTTTATAGGATCATTTACTATAAATGGGAGTACCTTTATAATTGAATAGGACCATTCACTGTAATGTTGGTACCTTTATAATTGAATAGGATCATTCACTGTAAATGTGGGTAACTTTATAAATGAATAGGATCATTCACAATACAGATGGGTACATTTATAATTGAATTAGTCATTCACAATAAATGTGGGTACCTTTATAATTGAATAGGACCATTCACTATAAATGTGGGTACCTTTATAATTGAATAGGGTCATTCACAATAAATGTGAGTACCTTTATAATTGAATAGGATCATTCACTGTAAATTTGGGTACCTTTATAATTGAATAGGGTCATTCACAATAAATGTGAGTACCTTTATAATTGAATAGGATCATTCACAATAAATGTGGGTACCTTTATAATTGAATAGGTCATTCACAATACATATGGGTACCTTTATAATTGAAAAGGACCATTCACTATAAATGTGGGTACCTTTATAATGGAATGGGGTCATTCACAATAAATGTGGGTACCTTTATAACTGAATAGGCAACAAATGTATCTTTATAATTGAATAGGTCATTCACAATAAATGTGAATATCTTTATATTGAATAGGGTCATTCGCAATAAATGTGGGTACTTTTATTATTGAATAGGATCATTCACTATAAATGTGGGTACCTTTATAATTGAATAGGGTCATTCACTATAAATGTGGGTACCTTTATAATTGAATAGGGTCATTCACAATAAATGTGAGTATCTTTATAATTGAATAGGGTCATTCGCAATATAGATTGGTACTCTTATAATTGAATAGGAATACATGATGGCTACACTTATAACTGCATAGTTAGTTTGAATGGTGTTTTAAGTTATTTTTTGTGGAAGAGGCAGACCACCAGATGTCCTGGGTAGAACCAGTGCTGTACCATAAGAATCGACACTTTCTCACTTGACAAGTCAAGCTCCCAGTGGGATTCGAACCCGTAGCGGTGAGAGGCGAGAACGTTTTTGGCACAGCATCATTACTATCCTGGCAAGCACTCGCCTATAGTTGAATAGGATCATACAGGTGTGGTAACATGCCTCTGTGGAGTCTTATCTAAAATAAAAAATTAATAGATTGATAAGGGTTTTATTACTTTTTGTTTGCCATTCAGAAATCTTTTATGGTAATGAGGTAGAGAAATTGCCTTCCATTACTGAAATAAAGTTTTAATCCCTTCTATTTCTACTGATATTTTTTCGTCCGATTGCATTGGTTCTGTGACCAGAATGTTAGTTTCTGAAGCTGTTTAGGTAATCTATAGCCTGGGTTTTATGTCAATATTTGTGGGTGACTGGTAAAACGTGGAGGTACGTAGGTTTATAAGTGTATTACTTCTTACCATTATTGTGATCTGAGTTCCAATCCCCGCCGAATCTTCCACTTATGGTTACTTCCATACACCTGATTTGAAAAGTTAGCACAATATAATTACTTGTTGGCCAATCACAGGACAAATCATACAAGAGATCTTTGTTACAATTCTAGTTGATGAAGGCATGGGATGCCCAAGTTGTCACAACGTGTTCTACAGATGCTGTAGAGTCACTGTTCAAACTGGGGGCTGATGATGTCATTGACTACAGAACGCAAAATGTTGTCGACCAACTGAATAAGCTTGGAAAGTAAGATTTATTTTTAATGTTTCTGTTTGAGCCATATAGCTTTCACTTAAACCTAAATCTGAAATTTCCCACACATAATATGCCATTCATAGACAAAATTATGTCAGACCAAACTAACCTTGTTTTGTTAGATTTTTCAGACATTTAGATCAGTCATATGTCGGATGCACTCTTTTGAACGAGAAATACTATAAAGTACATACACTGATATAAACTCTATCTAAAACAAATAAATACCACAAATTCTTGTTCTGACCTTGACCTCAACAGAAAGGTCACGGTCATGCATTATTATAGCTTCGTGAATTGCTTATGTTAGAAAACTCAATATAGGTGTTGCATGTTATTCTACTTCGTTATTTTGGAATCAGGTTTGATGTTGTACTGGATCCATTAGGTGGGGATACACCAAGTTTTTCTCTAGATGTTTTAAAAACTTGGACCAATGCCAAATACGTGAGTCTCGTTATGCCGTTGCTACCGGCAACAGACAGGCTGGGTATACCTGGTGGCTTGTTACAGTCTGCAACCAGTCTGGGATTCAGTGCATTAAAGGTGAGTAACCCATCGTTATTGTGCTAGAGCAAGGAATGTCATTGAAAACAAGATAAGCAATTATTGTATGAATGGGCCAAATAATGTATTATATAACTTCTCAATGATATAGGAATGAAGCTAGTCAAAAAATCTAACCGTATTTAACTATACACAAAAAACACAGTTTACCATGGTGTTTTCTAATGGGATACACGTGCCAAATTTCATTAGCTGTAAAAACTGTTTGAAAGCCTTGCCGTGCCGCACAATTAAACGATGCTCTTTTTTTTTTAGGCGTGGCTGCATTTCTCTGCATGAACAAATTACATTCATAACTATTAATCTAATTACTGTAGAATTGAGAGTAATTATAAAAACTTCTGAAATATTTTATCATTACTGGTCGGGGCCACTTTCCGTCACTTTTACAAACATAAACTTACTTGTCAGACAAATCTATGTATCCTGACAGTTTTTACTCTAGTTTCTATTAGGTTACCTCTTCCTGGAAATTTGACACCAAAGAATTTTGCTTAATATAAATTATCGAAGTGGCACGTGACTAAAACTGAGAAATCATTTTGTTTACAAGCCAAGTTTCCGTCGTGTTTTTATCGAGTGATAGATACAACTAGGTCATGATACAGTAAAATTTTATGAACTAAAAACATGTTTGCACGTCTAGTCAACAATTTCATTTGTAAAAATTGTATGTTTGCATTGTTCCATCATTCAACTTGATCGCTGTAATAATGCGCTTGGTAACGTCGATGTAATATGATTCATGACGACAATTTACACTATAACGATGAGTAACTCTGTGTAAATCAAATAGATATAGGTAATGAGATGCTTCTCTTTGGTCAAAATATATTATCACGGTATATTTTAACCGCGTCTGCTAAGTGTGATAAAAATATGTCATAACAGTTTTATATTTTTATTTGCCAGAATGCGCGCGCATCCCCAATACCATATAAGCAAGTAAACACAATTTTTGGAGAAATCCCTTTCATTTTTGTACCGCTTATTTCCTTTTTGGTTGTTTCTTCTTTTTCCAATCCTCAGTGCTAAACGCCTGTCAATAAGTAACATCGCGTAAATAATTTGCAGTGTAAAAATTGTTTTTAAATGAGAATGACGGAAATTGGGCTTGGACGGAAACTGGCCCCTAACCAGTATACAAAATCTATATATTGAAAATAATCTGTTTTGTTAAATTAGGCCTGTTTATTATTGACACTTACTAAAGAATGAACAGCATTTCAAAATGATAAAACTGATAAACAAATGTCCAAGCGAAGAAACCCAATGGTGCTAGTGAGGCGCCAACCTGTGCTATTGGGATGCAACCATAAATACTTCTTTGTTGCTTTGTCAGTCAGTTGTGATGATGAAAAGCACAGACTTGTTTTCTTAAAAGAGGTATCCCACCAACAGCAGTCAAATTTTACAACATGCGACACCATTTCTAAACATATTGATGACAAGGTATATATATAACTTGCATGTTTTGAGAACCAAAACTCTATAGACACTTTATAAACGGCTTTAACCAGCCAGGTCAAACACCACAACTGGAGCATCAAATTAAGAGATACCAACTCATAATTCATTTTACGCATATTCAGTCACGGGTATTTTAGGAACCCATGAAAAAATCCTATACTTTTAATGAGCACATATTCATTATTATATGACCTGAACACCTGGATAGAGTTTTGATCAAATGTTTTGTAGTGTAATTTTGCTGTTATTTGGCGGGTTAGTTTCTTTAAGAAATAGAATGTAATAAAATGGACCGGTTTCCAACGTTTTTCCGACAGTTCTTTATCATTAAAGGGACATAGTCTGAACTTTTAGCCTATAAAACACAAAATAATTACGTTGGCAAACGTAACACACCATCCATTATTGAATATTTACTAAATAAAACCAAGATTGTTTGACGGAATTTAATAGCGGTACAAAAAAAGAACAACCGTTTAGTGGGATTGAAC
This sequence comes from Cyrtodaria siliqua, assembly GCA_037043455.1. Taxonomy (NCBI): domain Eukaryota; kingdom Metazoa; phylum Mollusca; class Bivalvia; order Adapedonta; family Hiatellidae; genus Cyrtodaria; species Cyrtodaria siliqua. The sequence continues at coordinate 27,021 of JAWPHD010020234.1, read as the reverse complement.
TCGTAACCCACACTAAAATTACACTCGCAGGTAATAATAGTCGAGCGTCGCTACCGACTGAGCTAACCGGGCCAGATGTGTTTTCTTAAGAGATACAATATATACAAGCTAATGTGCTTATGGATGTCATGTGATCAGCAGAAAATGTAAATAAAGTGGGTCTCACATTATTTACAAATAATAAATAAAAAAATAAAAAATCGAACTCGAATGTATGTACTACAGGCTTATCTGGGTCTATGCTAATGTTTTCATGTAGACATTTCACTGAATAAAAATCAGACGGTTATTTGGCTATGCTCAATATCTGCTTACTTACGGACAGTGTCCCTTTAACTGTTATTTGGTTAGTTTCTTCAATTTCTATATGTATGGTATACAGTATTTCCCTACTCTGTATACTAGTACTGCAATACTCTTTCAGGGCTTTTCTCAAGGAAGAAGTTACAGATGGGCCTTCTTTATGCCCAATGGTAATGCTTTGCAGAAGGTAGCCAAAATGGTCGATGCCGGTCAGGTTTGTATTATGTTAGTCAGTATTTATGAAAACTTTATTAAATGGGAGATCATGAACACAGTCAGTTTTCAAAAGTCAAATTTAATATTGAAATTGTTTTAACAGGTGGATTTGATTATCAGGAATTCTTTCATGAGATGGAAGGTGTGTTGATTTTTCATGAGAAAGAGATGTAAACGAGTGAACAAATATGCCTCCCATCGAGGATTTTTTTTTGATAAAGCGAGAAAGAATTTCTGATAACCGGATTGGTTATATTATTATTACATTTCGTGATGTTTACCTGTGTACCCAACCTCTTATACATTTCATAAATTCTATAAATAGATCATGAGTTAATTTCTGTCAGCAATATTTAAACAATCTTTTAAATTTAGTTAAAGGAGCCAATGACAGACCTGTAGCTATGCAGAGGCATGCCTCGGTAGAATTTTATTTTGTAAATACTTAACATATAAGGAAGCTCAGTATCGAAAAAAAAATGTCTTGGTTTAAACTGAAAGTATTGTCTGGGAAATGCACTAAAACGCAGGAAATCAAAACAGTCGGGTTGGTGTGGAGGCAGGATGTGCATTCCGGATGTGCATTCCACCAAACACTCATATAACGGGATTTGCCTCGGGTTAAATTTCAGGATTGGCTACGGGCCTGTCTGACTTTTATTTTTAGAACTTGCAGCATCTGGTCAGTTTTTCTACTTAACTTGCATATTTGCAAATTGTTATTGATAATTATTTAAAATAGCTCCAAGCCAGTTGTTCTTGCGTATTACTAATTGTTGATTAAAGTAGGGTAAAGTGATGTTTAGTCGACTTGATATTGCCCGATTTGGTACTGCCACAAACGCACAAGTGCAAACAATAGCAACAGGGAACCAGTTTGATGTTCATTGTAACCACTGGAACCCAGCAAGAACTTGATATACGATATTGCCAGTTTCCAGTATGATTGCAAAGGAGGTATAGGAAAACCTGTTTTTCCTTGATATTGAGTCTGACCTAGTGTCCGAGTGAGCTCGTATATTGTCATACAGTTTCATGTGTGTCACATGTTAGATAAAATTAACATAAAAAAAGAAAACAGAATGATCATCCATTTGTACCATCAAATAATGTCAACAAAATGACCTATGCTTCTATATTCTCACAAAAACACAGTGTCCGACTCATGATCAAAATCGTCCGACATATCATTCATGGGGTAGGGTACTGTTTTGCCTTATAACATGCTGTTTCTACATGCAAAACACATACACATGTAAACAAGTGGGATACGCCCACCAGATATTGCCATATCGATTTAAGCTAAACCAGAATGAATTAACGTGTGATGTCGTATATCCGTGTCATTCTTTACAAAGGGTTTCCGACTCGCGATCACTTTACCCTTGTATATTTGAACATATGGTAGGAAAAAGAAAAAGAATAGAAAATACCAAATTGTGTTATCTTTTATATACTTATTTGCAAGCATGACACTGGTTTAATAAATCTAGGTGGTCATTTTAGTGTTTGATGAATACCTCAAGATTGCTGTTTGCGCCTTTTAACAACTATGTGTGATTTTGAATTTTCTTTCTATCAGAAAATCCAGGTATTTTATTGAAAAGATTATAAGAATCCATCATGAGTACACACGAGATAGGAAAATCTTACCCGAGGAATTGTAATCATGAGGCTGTGCTGAGTTCCTGGTGACAATTCTGATCCCGAGGTGAGATTTCCCTATTTCACATGGATACACTCATATTGGATAATTTGTCCCCCATCATGTACTTAGTACAGGCATAAAACAATAGGTAACTTCAATTACTGTATTTCATTTGAGGCCAGAATATGGCGATGTCAATGTCAGTGTCATCCCCTGTAAGATAGAGTTATCTCACATTAGAAAAATCCATATCTCAGGACTAAAATTGGGAGAACAGTTTGTCCATTTTAGTGCATATCATCTTGGCTGATAGCATGGTGACATTTCACTTTTTGCCAAATAATGGCAAAATTACTACAAATTTACAAAATGTTTATCAAAACTCTATCCAGGTGTTCAGGTTATATGATAATGTATTTGTGGGGATTAAAAGTATAGGTTTATATTCACAGTTTCTTAGAATACCAGTCATTGAAGATGCGTCAAATGAACTGATTTGGTAACCTCTTAATTCGATGCTCCAGTATTTGGGTTTGGCTTGTTAATGCCGTTTAAATTCTCAAAATATGTATGTTGTCCGTATATATATATAATATAACCTAGGTGTGTGTAAAATTATAATTATTAATTATGGCATGGTGACCTTTCAGTTTTTTAAGGGACACTTTCTCATTAATTTGTTATGGCAGGCAAGATCACCACACTGGGCATCCCACTGAAGTAGGTGGGTCACCCTGGGGCGACCTGTGCCTTCTTAGAAATTCTTCAGAGATGTTACTCTGGAACCTGCACTTCTACAGGTTCATTATTTTCCTTACTCATTAGTTTTAAGGCATAGTTTATTGTAGGCCTAGACATTTTATGTACATTATAAAAATATAACATTCAGTAAGTTCATAAAATTTAAATATAATAACAAATTAAATAATCATAAAACTTAATTGCAGTTTATTATTTTTTTACATGTTGTGGGCAGAATTAAGTTGCGCTATTATCTATGTTTCATAATTAGATGGTATTAGCACTGAACACGTTAACACGCAATTTTAGCGAAAGAAAAACAGGTACTTCTGAGCACAACTAAATTACCTCCCTTTGCAACGTAGTGAATCACGTTGCAGGTATATTACAACTAAATACCTCCCTTTTGCAACATAGGAAAAACGCTGCATGTATCTCAGTTAAGTCATATATCACTCATCGTGAATCTGTTTTTCTTTGAGATACTATAAAACGGCCAAATATTTTAACTTCGAACAAATATACTTTCGGCTTGACTATCACTCCACTTTGCCATTGGCCTAATCCAATGAGTTGATCAATAGCATTATTTTTATCGATATGCTGCTACTGAGTAATGGTGTTGAGCTTTCATTGATCTGTTTAAGCATGGATATTAGTCAAGTTATTATAACAATGAAACTCGTCTCATATACCATAACTGCACACCCTGCCACAGTATAGTAGCAATCCCACCAAATGACTACAAAATTACACTTAAAAACATTTATCAAAACTCCATCCAGGTGTTCATGTCATATAGTAAAGTAAACGTGCCAATTAAAATTAAATATTTATTAACGGGTTATTAAAATGCTCCTGACTGAATATGCTTAAAACTAATACAACTTACATATTCTGAGAATCCGAACTATACTGAAAGGAAAAAGAAACGCATAATCAAAAAAATTGCCTATACTACACTATTATAAACACCTAATTCAACGTAATATTCCAGATATATCTCGACGCGTTTTGTACAAAAAGGGGCTACAACTAATTACAGAAAGGACAACTCTGTCATGTAGTAGACCTTTTAACCAAAGTATACTTTGTCAAGGAAATTCATAAATGTTGGAAGTTTCGCTTGAAAAATTCAAGCCATTTCAGTATTGTGTTTAATGTTGAGAGATTGCAGTGTTTAAAGTCCAAGTTTGCTCACCTGCTTGAGCCAGTTGCGCATTCTGTCAATAATGAATCTTTAAAGGGGTAACCATTGTTGTATTCGGTGCTGTTTAAACCTTCTTCCCGAAAGGACAGGCGTAATGCCGCCCTGTACCATTCGATTACCAGTAGCATATTAAACGTACAATATATAGTGGACATACCCATTATGCATTTCTTTTTCCTTTCAGTATGTACCGACAAATGTTTTTTGGCTTGCCTCTTTAGCCTGAACATTTGCAGGAGCCTCCTCCTTCCTAGATGGTTATGGACTTCTTTCATGTAGTCCTATATATATGTTTGTTTATTTACAGATTAAACCCGTGATAGACAAGGTGTTCAGTTTACAAGATTTACCAGAAGCTTATGAAAAAGTTGGCCAGAAACATGGACGCGGAAAAACAGTGATAGATATGACATCTTGATCTTGAGCTTGGATACCTCACTTGTTTAATATCTTAACGGTTGTGAAATAACCTGCAGTGACTGCCAACCAATGAATGTTTATACTCCTGTATTTTACACAGTGGAATTTTCGTGATGTCACTGAAAATTTGTTTTGACAAGATTTAGGAAATGAATGATCGTCGGGAAAATGACACAATAGGCGAAGTAGATGAGCTGAATTTCAGTGCATGTACCGTGCTCCAGATAAGCTTTCAGCACAATGCGGGTTATGGAGATAAAAAAAACTTTACGTATTTACATTTACATGTGTATTCTTAAAATCAAGTTTGGGACAAAGGATTAATGTAAAATTGTTACTCAAAACTATAATATTTTTTTTGCATATTTCCTCTTTTTCTTATAGGGTAACTTGCCCCTGAGTCAAACAGGTTATTGGTTCTCGGCATCTCTGTCTATATATGTTCATGTTCCTGCTTGCTGAAATCATCTGGTTTCTTTCTCAGTGTTTAATGTATCATTCGATGTCAACTGTTTAGCGGTACCAGCTATTTTGCGGGGATTACATCATACTTTTCGCACTCGCCCAAATTCGCCCATGAGCCGGACAGTTTTTGCAACATCAGTAGTGGGTCATAAAAATTGCTTCGATGTTGCCATAAGCTCAAATAAAGAAATTGTCCTTATTTTTCTTTATGTATGTATATAAATTTCCTTAAAAAAGTTACATATTTTAGACGTCTTCCTGTGTAAAATGTTCCGGGTATTGGCTCCTGACTTCAGTGTTCTCCTTTAGGGCAGAACAATTTAGACATGCCCCAAAGTAGAACATGTAATTGCCCTCGAGTCGGACTATAACGGTAGCTGGAGAAATCAATAGATTGGGGGTAACTCTTGTTGTTTTGAATAAAAGAAATCATTGGATTAGTAACATTTATTGACCATTTCCAGTTGAGAAAGATATTCAACCATCAATTACTGTCTGAGTCAGGGGTAAGTTCGACTTACTATCTTTTTTAAATGACGTTGTGTCAAACAGCTGACAAACTTGTTCTTGCTCAAGGCATAGTTTTTGTCATTCAGTACCTCAAGCTTCAACAAGCATCTATTGAGTATGACTGGCCACACTCTAAGCTACTGAAATGTGTATGCTGGAACTTGGTTCTCAGTATTATCAGTGATTTTTAATGCATTATTTTTTTTTTAAATGCGTTTTGGCAAAAAAGATTGCGTTATTATGCATATACACATCTTATCTAGAGCACTGGATGTAATATAGATGGAAGATATGTCTTTTGTTTTGGAACTCTGATCGACACAAGTGTATATTCATAGTTCCGATGGTAACTTCTCAAAGTTGTCAATGTCCAATCTGGTATTTGAGATATCTTTATGTTCGTCATTGCCTGGAGTTAGGACACAAAATGTGTTACAAGGCAATTTTCATGTAGGTCCTAGTTGAAACAAAATACTGACAGCTTGCTCTTAGCATTGTATATCTAGGGTTGCAATTTAGGTTGATTTAGTTTAGGCTGGAAGTTATACTTGAACCAAGTTATGACTTTGGCACTTTCTCAGTGGTTCAGATGCATTTTAACTGATTGGCATTTCAAAGTTTTGAAGGCTTAAACAATACTTGAACAATGAAGAGGTAGGGTCTTAACAACTTTATACGCAGTCTCTGGATCTGGTGCCAGCCTTATAAGAAAAATGTACATGTATTTCATTGTCACCTGTGATGAACAGGGCTGCTGGATATTTTATTTCAATGTTTTGCCACGGTGTTAAACTCCCATGTCCGTGTACTGCTGCCAAAGCTCCCGTCTCACTAATCTCTAATGCCAAATGGTGGGTCTTTGAGCAAATGTGTTTTTTATCGTCAACTGCTAGATGTAGTAACTTGGACAAAAGTCGAGATGTGTAATTTTGACATCCTATTTAATATGCTTATGATATAAACCCAAACTGGAGGTTATTTGTATAGGTAGTTTGGGTCGTCCAACATTACGTGGCACTTAAAAGCGTTTCTTACTCTGCACATCCGTGAATGCCAAATGGTGGATCTTTGAGCAAATATGCATTTTTCATCGTTAACATCAACAAATGTAGTAAGTGAAACTAAAGCCAAGATGCGTGTAATTTTCACATCCTATTTGGAATGCTTATGATGTCAAAATCAAGCTGGAGATCATTTGTATAGGTAGTTTCTGTTGTCCAACATAATGGGGCACTGGAAGAGTGACGTTTCTTGCTGTGCACTTACATAAATCCTAAATCAGCAATTTTTATCCGTGTAGCCAGTAGCAAAAATGTAATATCGTTTTGTGTCGAATCTCCAATATCTGCATCCATAATGCTATTCTGTTAGCTAAACAGATAATGAAAATATAAGGAAAAGAAAATAAGGAAAAAATAAATAAACTTCAGACCTTTTATGTACCTCTATTCATAATAGCCAAAATGCAACTCTCACAAGTCTCCTTATGAAATATGATAGACAAATGTTATGATCTGACTTTTATTCTGACAATAAAATACTTTTTTGTATTAATAAGAGTTTGTCTACATTCTTTCAATCCAACTGAACGCAAGGTATTTTATACTCAAAGGAAAAAGTAATGCATAATCAAAAATTTGCCTTTACTATACAATGTACTATTATATAGACCTAATTCTACATAATATTCCAGATATATCTCAACGAGGTTTGTACAAAAAGGGGGCTACAGCTCATTACAGAAAGGACAACTCTGTCATGTAGTAGACTTTTTAATCAAGTATACATTATAACACGAAATTCATAAATGTTGAAGTTTCGTTTAAAAAAGTCAAGACAAGCAAGTCGCTTGAGACTGCAACATTAAAAGCCTGTTTGCTTGAGCCAAATGTGCATTCTGTCGATAATGAATCTTTAAAAGGGTAACCATTGCTGTGTTCGGTGCTGTTTAAACATTCTTTCTGAAAGGACAAGCCTAATGTCACCCTGTACCATACGATTAGCAGTAGCATATTAGACATACAATATATAGCGGAAATACCCATTATGCGTTTCTTTTTCCTTTCAGTGTACATATTAAAGGGAAATATTATGAAACTTTAAATTGTTACTTTTTTTTAACTTTCATGAAACAGTTAACGTCCGTTTTACGTATCAGCGATGGAAATTCATACACAAAATGGACGTGACTTAACGGTTTCGTAAAAAAGGCCAAAGAAAAAAAAAAGTAACAAATTTAAGTTTGTTTCTATGGTGTTTTATGTCTTTTTTATTAGCTCGACTGATCAGAGATCAGCAGAGCTTATGCCGTGATGCGGCGTCTGTCATCTGTCCGTCTGTCCGTAAACTTTTATTTGTAGCGACAACTCCTCTGAAACTACTGGATGGATATTCATGAAACTTTACAGAAATGTTGCCCATAAAGTCTAGTTGATCCTAGCAAAAATTCATGTTGATGTGAAATCCAAGATGGCCGCCAAAGCTAAAAATAGAGTTTTAAAATACAAGTTTGTAGCAACTACTTCTTGAAAACTATAAGTGATATTGATATGGGACTTTTTCTAAAATGATCAGCATGACATGATGTTGATCCTTGTCAAAAATCGTTTTGATTCAACGTTACACATGGCTGCCAGCGGCCATCTTTGTTTACATGAGTTATATAGTAAAAACTTGTAGCGACTACTCCTCTGAAAGTACATGGCGGATTGTCATGAAACTTTACAGGAATGTTGCTCTTGGTGTCTAATTGATCCTAGCAAAATTTCAGATCTGCCAGAAATTCAAGATGGCCGTCACAGCTAAAAATAGATTTAAAAAAAAAAATTGTAGCGACTACTTGAAAACTATGTGATATTGATATGGGACTTTTTCTTAAATGATCAGGATGACATGATGTTGATCCTTGTGGAAAATTATTGATTCGCGTTGAACATGGCTGCCAGTGGCCATCTTTGGTTACATAGAGATATAGTAAAAACTTGTAGCGAGTACTCCTCTGAAACTACTTGACGGATGTTCATAATACTTCACAGGAATGTTGCTCTTGATGTCTAGTTGATCCTAGAAAAATTTCAGGTCGGCCGGAATTTCAAGATGGCCACCACAGCTAAAAATAGATTTAAAATAAATAAGTTTGTAGCGACTACTTCTTCAAAACTATGAGATATTGATATGGGACTTTTTTCTAAAATGATCAGTATGACATGATGTTGGTCCTTGTCGAAAATCGTTTTGATTTGACGTTAAACATGGCTGCCAGTGGCCATCTTTGTTTACATAGAGTTATATAATAAAAACTTGTAGCGACTACTCCTCTGAAACTACTTGACGGATTTTCATGAAACTTCACAGGAATGTTGCTCTTAATGTCTAATTGATCCTAGCAAAATTTCAGGTCGGCCGGAAATTCAAGATGGCCGCCCCAGTTAAAAATAGATTTTCAAAAAACAAGTCTGTAGCGACTACTTCCTGAAATCAAAATCAATCAGTAGAGCTTCAAGGTCATTGACCTCTTGTGTTATATTTTCAACACATGCAAGGTTATATATGATGGTTGATTTTTTTGTGGTGGAGGCAGATCACCCACTTTTCCTGGGTAGACCCAATACTGTACACCTCCCACCATCCTTAAGAATCGACACTTCCTCACAAGTTGAGCTCCTAGTGGGATTCGAACCTGCAGCGGTGAGAGGCGATGGTTTTAATACAATGTTGTTAACCATTCGGCCACAGATTGAAGTTTTAAAACATAAGAGTTGGAGAATAGCTTTATATAATATATATACACACACAGACTGTAGAAGAAACAAAAACGTACCCAATCTTAAGTTTTTGTGATGCCAGACTCAAGACGAAGAAACTGAAAGTGATGTTTATGTTCAAAAGAGGTACAACTCGTTATCTTGTCCATTTACATGTAGTTTCCTACAGACTGCTAAATGCAAAACAATGTAAAATTGACACGGCATTATGACCAATATTCTACTATAATCACAGTTCAGACTGATGTAGTTCCAGAGAAACATACTTAAACACAAATAAAACATGAATATCGCGTATTTGTGGAACTGCTCTCCCAACATACAACTTGTATTGGTGCATGCAGTTCCCGAGAAACAGCTCTGAAAAGAAGGCAAGAAAATGAAGCTCACTAGATAAGGTGCGACTATTAACATGCAAAATGCATTTTATTGAAATGAATTGGGACTTTATGGCACATCACCACAGAAATGGTGCCAACAAGAATGAATATTCCAGTCTCTCCATTTACATCTTGACAAAAATATGCAGAATGGTCCTATAACCTTCTCACGTGCAGAACTGCTGAGCTGCTGTAATTACTATTGTACACATTTGCTGGATCATTAGCTCTACTGGCCGAAGGCCAGCAGAGCTTATGGGATGCCGAGTTGTCCGTCGTCCGTCCGTCGTCCGTCCGTCCGTTGTTAACTTTTGTCTCGTTAAGACGATAGGGCCTTCATTTTTCATCCGATCTTTACCAAACTTTAACAGGTTGTTAATATCAATGAAAGCTCGGATGAGTTCGAAAACCAGCCAGATCGGACAAGTAACAGCAGAGTTATGGCCCTTGATTTAGTTAAAAATGCTATATTGCTAAATTTTGCCTCGTTAAGACGATAGGGCCTTCTTTTTTCATCCTATCTTTACCAAACTTTACCACATCGTTAATATCAATGAAAGCTCGGACAAGTTTGAAAACCAGCCAGATCGAACCAGTAACAACGGAGTTATGGTCCTTGATTTAGTTAAAAATGCTATATTGCTATATTTTGCCTCGTTAAGACAATAGGGCCTTCGTTTTTCATCCTATCTTTACCAAACTTTACCACATTGTTAATATCAATGAAAGCTCGGACAAGTTCGAAAAACAGCCATATCGGACTAGTAACAGCGGAGTTGTAGCCCTTGATTTAGTTAAAAATGCTATTTCTTGCATCGTTAAGACGATAGGGGCTTCGTTATTCATCCGATCTTTACCAATCTTTATCAGATTGTTAATGTTGTTGAAAGCTCGAACAAGTTTGAAAACCAGCCATATCGGAGTTATGGCCCTTGATTTACTTCAAAATGATATATTTTGTCTCGTTAAGTGGATAAGGCCTTCATTTTTCATCCGATCTTTACCAAACTTCATCAGATTGTTAATGTCTATGAAAGCTTGATCAGGTTCGAAAAACAACCAGATCGGCCCAGTAACAGTGGAGTTATGGCCCTTTATTTTGTTAAAAATGCTATAATTTGCCTCGTCGTATGAAAGGGCCTTCATTTTGCATCTGATCTTTGCCAAACTTTACCAGCTTTTACGACTGTCTTTTTTTATATTATTTTAAATTTTATTTTAATTATAATTTTTTTTTTTTTTGGAAATTATTCCTTTTTATATGTATCTATATATATATTTTTTAGCTCCAGTCGGACCAGTAACAGAGGAGTTGTGGCTCTTGATTTAGTTAAAAATGCTATATTTTGCCTCAATACGGTATAGCCTTCATTTTTCATCTGATCTTTACCAAACTTTACCAGATTTTTAATTATGGCCCTTGATTTAGTTAAAAAGCTGTTTTTTGCCCGAAACTTTCAAAAAAAACGTAAATGGCAGTCACTCGCTTCATTGATGTTATAAGAGCAATGTTAGCCAGTAGAGCGTCCACAGGCCCTCTTGGGCCTCTTGTTTTTTTCTGCCACCACTCGAGTAGCACCTGACAGGGATTACAAAGAAGACCTTTAAAGAACACGACAATAATTACTTGAATTTGGGGGAATTTTACCCCTCTTCCTGGATAAGCAGTATTCTTGCCCGGGAAGCACATGGGGAGAACCACACGAGAAAAACTACTTGTGTACAGATGCACCTAATCTGGATGAACACACAAAACATAGACCCGGTGGTAATAAGTTTATTTAAATTCATCTTTCATCGGACATTTTAAACTCCAATATACACTAACATTTACAAAACAATGGTTAATGGTATGAACAATAAACAATGACATATTTACAATATAAGGAATTTGATATGAATAATTTAAAATTTTGGACATAAGGTCCTACAACTATTCAAAAGTACACTGGAATTATCAAGTTCATAGCAGATTACCTTTTGAAGCTTATAATAATAATGTGGAAGCACAGTGTATAGAAGATGTGCATAAACTTGTAATACAACCATGAACTTGAACCCGGCATCCATAAAAATGGACACTTTCCCACAAGTGCCCGGGATTCGAACCTGCAGTGGTGAGAAGCGAGATTTCTTCACCATCCCGACCACGGATGCCCTTGAACTTGTCACACAACTATTAAGTCATTTGTGGCTGTAATTTAAAATCTTACTACAAACGCCTTCTCTGAAGGTACAACTAAATACATTCCAATCAAGCATACCCACATACACAGATACATAGAGTTGGTAGGTGTAGGATAAAATTTCCTTTGAAAATGTTCATTTGACAATCTATGGCAGAATAATTAAAAGAAACAAAAACTTTCAAATATATTAAAATGCAGAAATTGTTTTAAAACATAATAATAATTCTCAATAAAACCAAACTAAATAAAACAAGTGTGGCCCTTTCGATGTCGATGAATTGGTAGGCCCTGTTTCAGCACATACGTACGGCACATGAAGTCATTAAGTGTAGACAATAATATGATATGCAAGGTTTGGTGAAGACCTGAAATCGTTACAAGAAATATTAAGACAATGACTTCTGAACTGAAATTATGACCTTGATTAGGACACATTTATATACTGAAAGGAAAAAGAAATGCGATACGGGAATTTCCGCTATATATTGTATATACTGCACACTTAATTCCATATATATTCCAAGGAAATCCCCAAGACTTTGTGTTAAAAAAAAGAGTTTCAGTTCGTAAACACAACTGTGATGTTGTAGACGTTTTAATCACAGTACATGTTGTAACAAGAAATTCATAAATGTTGAAGTTTCTCTGAAAAATTGAGCCAGTTCAGTACTGCAACGTAAAGAGTTTGCAAAATTTTGCATCCCGAGTTTGCGCCAAACGGGTACTCTGTCAATAATGAAACTTTGTAGGAATACTATTTGCTGTGTTACGTGTTGTTTTAGACTTTTTTCCGAAAAGGAAAGATCTTACGTAGCCATGTACCATTCGATTAACAGCAGCATATCGTACATACAATATATAGCTGATATTCCCGTGTCGCGTTTCATTTTCCTTCAGTATATATTGATGGGTGATGTGGTCATGTGTCATATGTTTATGTCAAATGTTTTTTGACGAAATATCTAAGGCGAACATTGAAAAAATTTCATATTTTCTAAGTTTTGTAGGTAGGTAACAAAAACAAAAAACATTTTTAAAAAAAACCTTTCCTCTTCGTCTTAATGGTAGATTTTGCACCAAAAGCTCTCATCACTTAAAAGACTGTTAAAAACGAAAATACACGGAGGCAGGACATGTTTCGTACAGGCCACCATGTGTATCCTCGACATAGAAATGAAAATAACACAAATCTATTTTGCAAATAAAACAAAGAATTTAGTAGGAGGGTTTTGGTTGGTACATAGGGAGAGAGCAAACAATCTTTTAATTTTGGCCCGTGGTTTTTTTTTTGTGACCAAAAATTGCTGTTTTAACCTTGAATATGACCTTGAACTTTACATATTGGCAAAGTCGCATGACTATTGTCATGAAGTTGATAAGAAATGAAAAAGTTATACCTGATGTTAAGTTTTTGTGACGCCAGAAGACAAACACAGAACAACACACAACGTGATCCCTATCTATCACGGAATAAACAGCACTCAGAAAGGAATGTCTCCTTACAGTTAAAATAAACAAATAAATAAAGTATCACTTTCAGATCCTTAAAACCAGGTATTAAAATTGATATTGCTTTATACAGTGAAATATCAAAAATATGGTTTAAAAGTGAAAAAATATATTAAAGTAAAACAGTTCTTAAAATCATAATGAATACATTGCAAACTATGAATAGATCAAATATGTATATGCAGTATGGCAAAGATTGATACAAAATATGCATAAAACAAACTCAACTTAGTATTATGCTTTTTGGCACACATAGTGAGTTAGAATTGAATTGGGTTATATTTGTAAAACTAAATTTAGGTTTTACAGATCTACAACTTGAACTTTATACTTCAGCCTGGTTTGGCACCAAGGAAACCACATGGGGGTCACACCACTGAAGGTGGCACCCCAAAACAACACGTATTTCTGTAAAGCAACTAAAATGAGCTAGACAAAAAGTGACGAAATGAAGAAGACACACCTAGAGTTTTTTTACCTTCTTCGTTGGCCCTATACTTTCCGTGAATTTAGGAGCTTAGGTAGGTCGAAGAAATACAAGTTTTTCCCTAACTCACATGTACATTATATTCACCCCAACTCTTTGTTATATTATCCAGTACCTACCTCTACCCCACTGATTACATAATGCTTCTGTCAGACCAAACAGAACTAAATGGTATACGCACTTTGTAATGCTGTGTCACCCATCCAACACACCAGTGCTGAACACAGAAAAGAAATAATCTAAAACATTCTTACTATTTTAAAATAATAATTACATATAAACCTATTTAAAACGGGACAACTAAAATCTTTTATCTTAGACTATAAGCACACATGGAATATTCTTAAATTAAGTAATATTTTATAGATCCATCATACATTTCAACATAACAAATCTTCTACCTTTTATAATTGACAAATATAATTTATAGGGACGTACAACAATCTTGAGGTATTTTTGGAGTCTTTATAAGTATCTTGAGTTATTTATTTAATGTCTTTACTTTGAATTCGCATTTAAATATTGGTGAAACAAATTTACAATTTTTCATCGTCACTTTTGCAATAGGTATTTCTAAATAATTCATGCATTATACTCAATTATTGGTAAATGAACACAAATATTCAAACTGTGTAAAAACATTAGAATCAAAAATGCCGTTAGTCCCTTTAACACGGGTTTTCTTTCAGTTTAGTAACTTTTAACTGTTTAAAACGATGGTTTAAATGGTAAAACCTGTAAAATTGCCATTTTAAAACGGAGACAACAATCTTTGTTAAAAACTATATCTAAGGGACTATGAACTTATATTTGGACTGTTGTTCTGGCTGTTACTGGTCAACAAACTCGACTTTTTACCCTTGGAGAGCTGAGCAACTTGTTTTACGAGGTCACGATTCTTCTTTTCCAAGGCACGATTCTGTCCCTATGTAAAAGAGAACATTATTAAATACACAATCGATGTTTTAAATTCTCAGGAACTTGTCTTACGTACAAATATTCAATAATCAGAAATGATTTGTTTTACAAATCTAAAAATATTTTTTCTATATTATCTGAAATGGTAAATTTTGGACAATAACACTTTCGGAACTGAGTGAGAATTCTCCATGAAATCCCAGTTAATTTTCGTTCCAGAAAGTATAGTTTTCAATACAATTTTCAGGGTTTCATAGTTTGGGTTTTATGTTGAAGTTAGAAAAATAAAGATTTAAACTCAATGCTAGTACTTGACAGTAAGCTACCAAGCTTGATATCAAATATATGTACGGTAGCACCAGATAAATATTCATATTTGACAGGAAGCTATCAAATGTGTTGGTGCGCCTTAAAACCCCAATTCAGTTCAATTCAAATTCAATATTAAATTCTTGTAGAACCTATTTTACTGAAGTTTTCAACAAATATAGACGTACCAGTAAAGATTCGATGGTCTCGCCCGATTTCTTTGTAATGTCAGATATTTTAGTCCTGAGGAGTTTCTCGCTCTCATATTGAGCTGCTTTTAATTCTGTCATCTGCAAAGTAAGAAGTATCGAGGTATGAACAAAAACAAGTGAAGCACCAACAGAGGTGCAAAAGCGGAATGCGAATTCAGAGAGAGAGAGCTGCAAATGCAGAATGCAAATTCAGAGAGAGAGCTGCGAATGCAGAATGCAAATTCAGAGAGAGAGAAAGAGAGAGAGCTGCAAATGCAGAATGCAAATTCAGAGAGAGAGAGAGAGAGAGAGAGAGAGAGAGAGCTGCGAATGCAGAATGCAAATTCAGAGAGAGAGCACCACAGGTCATCTGTGAAGAGTTAATCAGAATAAGTCAATTCTCTTATTAAAGCATAAATTTGGCCATTATGTAGGTCAAGGTCAGCTGGGTACCTTTTGGTATTGATGAGTAGCAGAAAGTAGACTGTATTACTCATCAAAGTGCATCTAATATTAATAAGTGTCAAGGAAGTGAGCTTAACAAAATTCAACAAGAAACTAGATAGCCCGTCATCGCTTTGTCTGTATAACAAGGTTTTTTGACCCAGATAAATGACCTTGACCAACTGGCCTGACTAAGTTTTCGTGAAGAAAAAAATGACCTTCAGTGTGCCCTTGACCGTTATATTTTAGTATGGCCATGTCGATGTTGTCATAACAAGTATATATTGAAAGACTGATGAAGAAATAAAAAGAATAAAGTTATAGCCAACGTTGTTTTTGTGAAGAAAAAAAGAAAGAAGAGTATTTAACCCATATAATGACCTTCAGTGTGACCTTGACCTTTATATTTTAGTATGGTCATGTTGATATTGTCATGATGAGTATATATATTGAAAGTCTGATGAAGAATGAGATTGGCGAAAGAAATATTCAATGTCAGTCATGAATGTTGTGTATTACTTTCCAATCTCGTCATACCCCTTAATTTCCCATGTATAATCGCCTAATACATGTAACTCTGCCAAAATTAGCACCTCTTATTTCCAAGTCCAAGTCATTTGTCCATGATGAGGTGTGAAATTATCAAATACACACATTTGGTGTCAAGTATACATTAGCCTTTAATTATAACTGACGGGTTAAAATAAACCAGTGATCAGTATAATTCTAGATAAGATTTTGTACTTGTATACATGTACCGTATTTATTTCGAAACTGAAACATTTCCAATCAATAAGTTTTAGTTTTATGTAAAAAATTGAGTAAAATGTTTTTTAAAATAAAATTTTATTATTATAATTATTACTAACTGCTTTATTCATGGGCCATACTTCATTTAAAAATACATAAAAATAATTTTGAAAAATATTATATGCTATCTTTGAGCCAATTTTGGCTTCAATGTCTCCAATTTGGCTCCAACTTTTTTCATTTGGCGAAATTGGTCGCAAAAGGGATAAAATGGCCAGAAGAGGCCCCGCTTAATGTGTATTTCTTATCAGTGCTTTTTGAACTTGTCAAACGGTCCCTATGCAGGAAGCCTGACAGCTTAATGCTGGTGATGGTGACCTACTTTTGGGTGTAAAAACAAGAGGGCCAAGATGGCCCTATATCAATCACCTGAGTAATGGTCCATTATCGAACTTCTTCGAAATCTTATGGTCATATACAATCTGTGCAAGTTTGGTTAAGATTGTTCAAGAAATGTGGCCTCTGTTGTTTACCAACATTGAAAGAGGAGAAGTCGTTTGAAGCAAAAGTTAACGACGACGGACAGACGGACGGACAACGGACATAAGAGTGATCCCAATAGATTACCTTGAGCCTTCGGCTCAGGTGATCTAAAAAATAATTCCTTTTTTTTAATGCTGTTGGGTCCTATATGAAATAATGTAGATCGCTTTTCCCTCAAAATCTAGGAAGCTCAAATTCACAGAAAATATAAAATGTTCATAAACATAACAAGTATAGTCTAAGACCTTAAAAACACCTGACTGAAAATAAACAAAGATGATACCGAGTTCAACATCTTATTTCAAAATCAGTCGTGAGTATAAATTATTTAATTTTCACTTCAAAATTGATTATTGTGAAAAAACGATTGTGAATAAGTTATATACAAGGACTAATGAGACATTAGTTAAGAAGTTGCATGTAAGCAGTATTGAAAATATACACGAGATGTTTTTCTAGCTCTTGATTATATTTCCAACCTTTTTCTCCTTTTCCAGAAGTTGTTGATCTTTGCCGGAGAGTTGTTTCTTCAGGTTATCGAGGTGTTCCTGAAGGCGATTGATAGCTATGATATGCTCGGAACTGTTGGGGTCCACAGGGGACTTCTCTGTGGCCAAAACTGAACTGTAATACAAAAGTTCCTCATCACAGTACACTCAAGATTATCAGCAGGTATCACTAAGTGACCAGTATGACACTGTTTTCAACACATGGAAACTTTCTGACAACCAAAATGTTGGCTTTAAAACTGTCTTCTTTTAAATAGGGACTTAGGTATACATCACTAATTTCAGATATTATCTGAGTGTTAATTCACTGCTATGCCCCTTTCTCTTTAATGAGCAGCCATGTTAATAGACATTAATCTTGCACAATGAGGGACTGTCGGTAGTTCACATCTTTCTTAAATACTGCACAACACATTATTAGTTATTAACATCTGACTTGGCCAAATAGGAGTAAAAAATGTCATTTAAGCAAGGTGATTACAATTAAAAAAAAATCTTTGAAATAGATACATTTTTAAACCTACATGGCTTGCTTTTTTTGTTTAAAATAACGATTGTTTTCTTACCTCTTGGTGGGTGTCAATGTGCCAGTAACATCATTTAGGTCGTTATTGTCAAACTTTGTCCTCTTACTCGGGGAGTGGGAGCTTGAATGAGATCTGAAATCCATGAATGTAAAATTAAACACTTACTCCCTTATTTTAAAAGTCTTCAAAAGGAACTGTTTGTTAATCAAGAATAAGATACAAGACATTGGCATATGTGTACAGTTACATATACCAGTATGCAACGTTTTACAGGCTCAAGCCTCACCCGTTTCTTCAGTGTGTCCTTGAACAAAATCATAGGCAAGACAGTTCCCTTAGCCTTGTCTGCGGATGGGGACATAAACCGGGCGTTCCTGTATATCACATTAAAGAGCCATAGGAATCTACTGATAAGCATAGCATATGAGGACATTACCTCTTAGCCTGTTAAGGGCGACTACAATGGCCTTTGCAACCAGTGTAAACCCAGATCAGCCTGCGAGTAACTCTGATCAGGGTTTACACTGGCTGCTCATCAGTCATTTAACCAAAACACCCCTTTGTAACATAAATGGAATGGTCTAAATTTAAAGAAAGGACAGTCCATTATACATTCATAGCATGCTAAGGGTTAAAGAACCATAGATAGATACTGATAATAAGAGTAGGGCCTGGTTCCCAGATTCCTATGTATCCGTTCCCCATTTCTGGGGCAGCTCGAAATATGAAAGATAGTGTTTTCATGGGCCATTAAACAACCATTCAATTCCTTGAAATACAAGCATAAGCAGCAATCTACTTCTATAAGATATAATTCAACATACAACTTCTTCAATTCTATTTCTTGTACAGAGAAGTTCTGTTTAATTGATAGTCACATTCGTAATATCGTTTCTTGACTCTTGCTTACCGTTTATGATGATGTTTAGACTTGTGATGATGGTGGTGGTGATGATGTCGAGATCTAGGCTGCTCCTCTTTCAGCCCTTCCTCAGTAACCTTAACATCTGCCGAGTCATTACTTTTCTCGTCTTTAGGCTCCCGTAGAAATGCTAAGGACGATGCAAACGATGGCGGAGTAGACTTCTCACCCACAGACAACGTACTAATCAATGATTTTGAATCTTTTTGAGGAGTTTTTGAGGACTGAGAATTATTATCGACAAATGGAGAAATTTTATCCCCACCATTACTTTGACGACTGTTACTCCCTGTGCTCATATTTTCAATTTTGTCCAATTTGTCCGATTTGTCAAGTTTTTCAAGTTTATCATAACTGCTTCTGTTACTGGTGAGACCTTGTCTCTTCTCCTCCATTCGTTGACGAGCCTTGGCAACAACGCGTTTGTATGCCAGTGCACATAGCCAACACAGCATTTTCCCATCAACCTGAGGTAAAATGAAACTTTTTATGAAGAGGAATGTGTTAAGCTAAAAAATACTTCATAAAAAGAAAATAATGATTAAGACACAAGCTGAATTTGAACTAAGTTTCAGGTTGTCATATTTTAGGATATTAACGAAAGATTGCAATACATCAAGAAGAATATATAGTACATGACTGGTAAACCTAGTGTGTGTTTTTTATCAAGCTTTTACTCTTTAATTTCTATTTCAGCATCTGATATATTACAAAAAAGATTAATGTTTAAAAAATGCTAGGCTTAGATTGGCAGAGATGCCTATTGCCATGGTATGTCTATTAAAGAAGAACAAGTACCCTTTTCTTTGTTTCTTCCGACTTGTCAAAAGCGCACTTCATCTTGCACTGTTCACAAGGCAATGGAGATCCAAACTTCTTCTCACACCCGGTGCAGCGTAGACATTTGTTGTCCACAAAAGCCGCCATCAGGTTACAGAATTTACATACGCCAGGCTGCGGAGGTAAAGATATGTCGTTCAGTGAATTCAGTGAATAAACAATGTATTCACTCAGGCACAAGTCATTTTATCAAAAAGCAACTACTAACCACAAGATTTCTTTAGCATATCCCAAAACTGACATCTATTTACCTGTAGAGAAATTTAATTTGTTTATAGGGTTCTGGAAGATTTCTCAGAATATGCGTTGACTGGATTAATAGCATCCATCAAGAGGTGAATTCTCTATTCATAGCCGTTCAATAAACATATTATTACGCATGAGTCACAAAATATAGTTTTATATGTAATAGATAGAGTATGGTCGCATCAATCTGGTATAAACATTGAGATGGGCCCATCGAAGTGTTAAAATCAACAAACGAGATGAGACCATACTCTATTTGTTTTGTAGTATGTCCATTTCATCTCTGCCATACTCAAGCTTCTTCTAACTGGTAGTCATTCTGGGAGGCATTATTTTCAATTTTAAAATGCTTTACAACTCAAATACAAAAGAAATGTCAACAACCGCACTACAAAACATATTTTATGTTTCAAAAGGCTCTTCAATAAAAAAGTTTACATTTCAATTGTTCATCTATTGTCTTGCTTTAAATCATACTTCATTTTTCATAATTTTTTGCGCACAATATGACCTATTTATGTGTCGACGTGCCGTAAAACACCATTCATTCATTCTTGCTTTAAATCAATTTGTAGTCCATACAGTGGTTCTGAAATATGTTTCACATTTTAATTCGATGGTTAAGATACCTCAATATGCATTTTACAATTTCTTATAATTGGGGGGGGGGGGCAACATATATCTGTAAGAATTGACTTAAACAACACAGAAATATGTGAAAAAAATATAGATCTGCCTTTATTGCACATGTTATGGGCCATCACAATTTGGGTCCCATGGGAGCCCAGAATTTGCAGAAGACAAAATTACTTACCCAACCCTTTACAACATACTATAAAGAAACCAATTCCAAAATTTAGTTCAGCTAGGACAAGAAATGTAAATAAATAGACCTGTAAACACAGCTTACACGCAAAATTTGATGTGAAACAGACACATTTTAAGGGCTATCAGAATTTGGGTTCCATGGGAGCCCAGGGGTTACAGGAACAAAAATTACTTTAGCAGCCTTTAAGATAATGCTATAAGGAAGCTAATGGCCAAATTTGGTTGTGCTAGGGTAAGAATTGTAAGAGATATCGACTTGTAAACACAGCTTACACGCACAATTTTATGTGAAATGGGACACATTTTATGGGCTATCATAATTTGGGTTCCATGGGAGCCCATGGGTTACAGGAACCAAAATTGCTTATGCAGCCCTCGAGATAATGCTATAAGGAAGCCCATGGCCAAATTTAGTTGTGCTAGGATAAGAAATGTAAGAGATATAGGTTTGTAAACACAGCTTACACACAAACCTTGATGTGGGACGCCGACCCCGGGGTGATTACATAAGCTCTCTTATTCTTCGAATAGTCAAGCTAATAATAAAAGCAATATATTTCCTTAGACCTACTCCTATTTTGTTTAGTTCCTTAAAATCATAAATCGACCTGGTATTTTAGCTTATACACACTTGTCTGTCATTATTACGCAAGATATTGAATTTTAATATAACATACCTCTCCATAAACTTTGAGACTGTGAGTACAGTGCCTACAGTTGGAATTAGTTGCACCTTTCCTGTTTAGAAAAAAATATTTAAATTATCTCTAAATAGGAGGGGAAAAAAACAACAAATGGATAAATATGAATGTTTAATAGTGTCAACTAAATTTACTCATTTCAGATGACAATTTAGATATCAAAATGATCAACTAAATTATACTTTGAAGCCCCAAAAAAAGAATAGTGAAAGTTCTGAGACTTAATACTCAAATATGGTATAAATGTATAATACAAATTAATTTATTGCCAAGATAAAAAAAGAACATACTCTCCTGGTTGAAACTCTGCTCTACACGTAGTACATTTAACGACTGGATGATAGTTCTTGCATTTCTGCAAAAATAATGTAGAAAACATTTACATGTACATACAGTATTGAAAAGCAAAAATGTTACAACTGAAAAAATTGTAAAGATTCACTCAACCCTTTTTTACCCCCCTAGTATTCCCTAGTAATAGTCGCGAACAGATCGTGTCAGATTATAAATGCACAAAATATTCTCTTGACCATGATGAAGGAAAATGCCATTTTCCTGTTTACATGTATGTCACTGTCCTACATAGTTGAGAGGCATATATTGTGGCTCTTGTCCGTCCGTACATGCACATCACAACTTTTAGTCCGGACTATTTCTCCTAAACCTCTCAAAAGATTTGGGAAATACTTGGTAGGAAGTATCAGTATGAAGTCCAGTACAAATATCGTCACACCACAGGGCACGAAAATTACACTCATCCGCTCGCCATGGCGCAGGATGAAAAGAAATTCAGATAAATTCTTTAACAATTTATCAATTCAAATATTATGTTGGACGAGTAACTCAGTAACAAATGTTCCTGCCTTGCAGCATTCTAGTCCATTGAATTTTGGTGGAGTTATGGCAATTTTATGATTTTATGATTAATTTTTTTCGAACTACCTCCATTTTGGTAACTGCTGTGTCAGATCGTTATAAAATAAAAGGCTATTATAGATGACACAACAGTGAAATACTCATTACAGGTAATCATATGAAGTCAGAAAAATTACCATGTCTTGTATTGTTAAAACTTAAAGTTGTAAATCGTAAGTAAAGGTTAAAAAAAATAAGTTTGTTTCTGACTTTTTGCGGACATTTCATTATGTGTAATCAATATCAGTAGAGCGAATGCTAAACTGCATGACTAAGTACTTAATTAGGCCTAACAAAAAATTGTGATGCTTCCTGTTACATGCCCCAAAAAATGGGGGTCGTAGGTTGGATTTTTTTTGTAAGACCTCAATACCAGTGTGTTTTAAATTATATATAACAGCACTGTCAGAATTAAAGTTGCAGAAAGCAAGTCTATTGTTTGTTGTGTTTCTTTGGTACACATCGAGATCTGCAGATACAGGTACTCTGTGGTCATAAAATTTTAAGGATTCCGGGAAAACTCCCAAATTCCTACCCCAAATCGTCTTATGTGTAGCGGTCGAGTGCATTGCGATGTACAGTAGCTAATGTAAACAACACGCGATATTCGCAATAGCTTCTCGCTAGTGCGCTCAGTTTTGATTGGAAGTTTAAAAAATAGAGTTATCTTGTGATATGTATTTCTATTCAGTGGGGGGAGAGAACCACTTTGGAGTTCCAAAAATGGAAGATTTTCATCCATTGTAAACTTGCAGAACATCCATCATCTATCTTAGTTTTAAAAATAAAAATTTCAAACAAACACAATATTTGTAAGAATCAAGCTGATGGCCAGGGGAAATATGTTGTTGAATGCAAATGACGGACATTTTGTGTAATTCGCAATGCAGGTAAAACACGTGTATAACACAATATCAATTGATTTTGAATTTATTTCTTCGCAACAAGTAAATTAAATTATTTATCTTGATATTTATGCATGTTTTTGAATTCATATGCTTGATTCTGATCAATGAGAAAAGCGAACTTCAAATCGGCAACTTGCAAGGCTAAATAGACGTATCTTTGAAAATCGAAAACGGAAACGATCGTTGCTAAGCAACGGGACTGGTATAATAATTAATTTGCAACTTCATCGTCGAGATTTTTTTATCGCTATAAAAATAATACCGTTATGAAAAAAATACAGTCGAGGTAAATAGGGGTCAACTTCTTGTCATGACCAACCATCCTTCCAAGTTTGAGGACCCTTGGTCCAACCATTCTCTAGTTATTGATCGGACATCGTTTGTGACACAGACAGAGAAACAGACAGAGAAAGAAACAGACAGAAAGCACAAAATCAATATGGCTCCCCTACCACACTTTGTGTGGGGGAGCCATAATAAAACAAAGGGAAACATCATAATGTGTTGTTTTTTTCTTTATATAAATCAATGAAATTATGAAACTTTGACCAGTATTATAGACAACTATATTCATATTCATATTCTATAGTGCACTAGTCGATCATGGCCATTACAGTTACTTTGGCATGGTATGTATTTTACCCCTTTTCCTGTGAAAAAATCCCCCTTTTTTATTAGGAAATCCAATACAGGAAAACAGCATACTTTATGCAATTTCCCTTCCTGAAGGCCCTGGCCCCAATCACCTAAAAGCCGACTAGTGCCCTTTAAGATTTCCCCAGTGAAAGTGTTATTTGTATAACATCAAATACCGTAACGTTTGCGCTCCGTAAAATCAGAACGGGAGCCGCATTTTAGAATGTCCCAAAACGGAAATGCGTCAATTTCCCAGTATCCGGTTGATTTAAATTGCATTTTATCGCTGAATAAACAGAGTTGCGACTATTTACTGCATTTAATCGCTTAATAAACTATGTAAGAACTATTTTCTTTGTATTTTTTTTTTACTGAAATGTTACTCGTCCTCTCGTACGACTGATTCATGGGTTTCACTCTTCCGGATTCGAATTTCACTCGTCAAAACGAGCGGGCGAGTGAATTTTCGTGCCCTGTTTATTGTTATTATTATACACTAAAGTAGATTTAGTGTTTGCCCTACTTTTTCCTCCAATCAGAAGGTGAGGAATTAAAAAAAAATGGCGAACTTAATCATGTAAATTTCTAACGATCACCAATTTTAACCATTTAATCAATAATTCTAATACACCCGCACTATATAGCCTAGTTTAAAATATCTCGTTATATTGAACGATATATCACTGTAATTTTTGCAACGTTAGGAGAATAAGCATTGCGCATTGTAACGTATGCAACGTTAGGACAGCAAGCAAAGCAATGCGAAAGATTTCAGATGTGTGCGTTATTTTCACATTTTAGGGGTATTAGAATAGAAATAGAACATAGTTTACTGTGAATTATCGTTTAATATATCACGGTTTGTCGTTCAATTGTAAACAATAATTTCACTCGCTCTTCGGGCTCGTGGAATTATTGTTTACAATTGAACTCCAAACCGTGATATATTAAACGATAATTCACAGTAAACGATGTTCTATTTCTTAAATAAAAAGATCCTTCCCTTAGGGTTTCTTAATTGTTAAAATTTCACTTCATAGCCTCTAACTAATACATAGAAGATTGATGAAAACTCATACTCAAACCATTTAGCAAGACTACATTGAATTCTAAGGACACTGTTAAAAGAATATAATAACTAGAAATTATTATTGTCCATGGGACAAAAACGTATGGCCCCCCCACTCGCCCAAACAGGCATAATTCACAACTCTAGGTCCAACCGTTCTCTATTGATCTGAGATCGTTTTGATATTCAATATCCCTGTGACTGTATCTACTATCTGTTTCAGTAAGGCCACAAAAAAAAATATGCGTGGTTCAGGTAACCCGACCGACCCTATTTTTTTAAGGGGCTGACCCTAAAACTTTTTATGCAAACATTTAAAAAATAAAAATAAATATTTAAAAAAAAAATAAAAAAAAATTTTAAAAAAAAATTAAACAAAAAAAAATCAATAGGGGTCATCTTCTGGTCATGACCAACCATCCTTCCAATTTTGAGGACCCTAGGTCCAACCATTCTCTAGATTTTGATCGGACATCAATTTGATAGTCAATGTCACCGCAACCTTGACCTTTGACCTAGTGACCCCAAAACCAATAGGGGTCATCTACTGGTCATGACCAACCATCCTTCCAAGTTTGAGGACCCTAGGTCCAACCATTCTCCAGTTATTGATCGGACATCGTTTTGATAGTAAATGTCACTGCGACCTTGACCTTTTACCTAGTGACCCCAAAATCAATAGGCTTCATCTACTGGTCATGACCAACCATCCTTCCAAGTTTGAGGACCCTAGGTCCAACCATTCTCCAGATATATATCGGACATCGTTTTGATAGTCAATGTCACCGCAACCTTGACCTTTGACCCCAAAATCAATAGGGTTCATCTACTGGTCATGACCAACCACCCTTCCAAGTTTGAGGACCCTAGGTCCAACCATTCTCTAGTTATTGATCGGACATCGTTTTGATAGTCAATGTCACCGCAACCTTGACCTTTGACCTAGTGACCCCAAAATCAATAGGGGTCATCTACTGGTCATGACCATCCATCCTTATAAGTTTGAGGACCCTAGGTCCAACCATTCTCTACGTTATTGATCGGACATCGTTTTGATAGTCAATGTCACCGCAACCTTGACCTTTGACCTAGCGACCCCAAAATCAATAGGGGTCATCTACTTGTCATGACCAACCATCCTTCCAAGTTTGAGGACCCTAGGTCCAACCATTCTCTAGTTATTGATCGGACATCGTTTGTGACACAGACACGCAGACCTACAGACAGACAGAAAGCACAAAATCAATATGGCTCCCCTATCACACTTTGTGTGGGGGAGCCATAATAATAATAAAACTTTAATTAGGCCATAATAAATTACAAAATAAGGGCGATGGAGTGGGGTGAAATTTTATTTTTTTATTTTATACGACAAATGGAAAATGGCCTCGGCACATGGCAAAAATAGTAAAACATACTACTGAGTACTTCCAAGATTGAAAACACATTTTTAATAGTGTTTCATACTTTCAGCATTTTTTTTTGGGGGGGGGGGGGGGGGGGGGGGGGGGGGGGGGGGTTGTATGAGAATCTAGCAATTAATTTATTATGGCCTTAGTTTGCTATATGGCAGACTGCAATTTAAATTATACAATGAACATTGTGTAATAATACCACCACATCACTCTAAATATTTTTTATTTTATTTGTATTCACCCAATACACAGAAGTAGATATAGTTAAGTTACAAAGATTTTTTTTTACTATATTTTGCGCATTAAAAATGCCCTTTTTTTTTTATTTACCCTGACCTTTTTCAAGGCTGGGGGAAACACTAGGTATGTCAATTTCCATTCATTTAGAAGACTACTATAAGAACTGCTTCCAGAGCTCCAGATAAGGTGCGTATTTGCGTATAAAATGGTAGAAAAAGCAATATAAATACAGAACCATGCGTATCATAACGCAAGGCCACCATTAAAA